>CAKMYA010000050.1:0-25648 GCA_928869825.1 Ustilago lituana
GGAGGCCCCCTTGAGCCATGCCAGTAGCACTGGAATGCAGTCTTGCTTGTAATGACATCATTCTAGACATTCACATGGGGTTCAGGATCTTCAGAGCAGGATGTATTGCCTCAAACTTGCCAATGGTATGCTACCCAAACAAGTGACTTGAAGTGCAAGTCATCTAGTTGTGCCTTGATCTGCTCATTGTGGCCTGAGCTTTGTTGGTGGGTTTCAGATGAGACCAAGGAACAAGAGATGTCTGTGCCAATGCCATCTGAATGCAGCATCAAAATCAGATTCCATATCCAACAAGAAGGTGTTGTTGTCCTCCAAATCATGTCCAGATGCTTCCATACCTTCCAGGAACAGTCCATGTGACTGGATGTGGGGAATTAAGCTTTGGGTGGCCACAAAAGAATGCAGGGAAGGACAGATATGATGGTAGTGCTCACAGATGGGATGGAACATGCTTTCAGAGCTCACATTTGGCCATGGGACAGCTCAATGGATGTTCAATTCAATCACTCTGGCAAAGTCCTGGAGACAGAATCACACTTTGGACCCCTCATAAGCTGGTGGAGATGGCTCAAAGCATCAGACAGACTTGTGTTCTGTGGGTGACTGCATGCATGCATGTACTTGCATATTTTTGGCATAAGTGAGGTCGAAATCCTGGTGGTGGTGACTGTCCAAAAACTCACTATTACTGGTCAGCCCAGGGTCATTGACAGCACCCAGGTGCTGCTGATGCCATCGCTGATCACCTGCAACCCATTTGGGATGGTGTCATCATAGTCATTGCTTGTCATGTTCATTCCACAGCATCATATGGCCCTGTGAAATTGATGATAAGGCCCACTTAATGTCAACTTCATCTGAGATCAACTGTAAGACATGCCTAACATCAATCTCAATTCAAGTTCAACTTTATGTCCTGTGACACTCTGCAAGGAACTGATCTTCCATGAGATTTTCAGGACCATCTTTCCTGGTGCTGTGGTGGAAACAACTCACATCAAGGCCAAGCTCTGATGGCTTCTCACTACATATGCAAAGGAGAGGAAGAAGCTCTCATACACAGGAGTGGGGTTTCTGTTGAGAGACATGGATTTGTCAGACCCAGTAAGTATGTTAAGATCATGTATTACTTGGATGATTTAGACTGATTGTACTTCTCACACATCCTTATGCACAGGCCTTCATCCATTGCAGAGCTTCACTAATTTTCCTTGGTTTGAGAGAATGCATGAGATGATGATTGGTCATTATACTGCCAGCCCTGCTGGTCTCATTATGATGCCCAGCCTTGACACTGCCAGTGATGATGATGGACATGCAGCTATGGATGAAAGTGCCAACCACATTGAGCATGACCACAGTCTGCACAGCTGCAGTCTTCCTCCCATCTTCAATCTCACCAACAATGCACTTAGTACTGGATCTGGTGCTGTGGATGATGGTGTTCTGGCACCCCAACCCCTCCTGCAGTGTGATTCCACTTGGCACTCTCTCCTGGACCATCTGATTTCCTCAGTTCCAGCATCTCACCATCCTCAGCACAGACCCCCTGGCATGAAGCACAAGGATGGTGCCATCCATCAAAAGTGTGACTCACTGGCCAATGCATTTTATTGCTCATCAGTGGAGAGCTTACAAATCCACCTGCAGCTGGAGCAAGAGTGCACCAAACATGAAGGCATCATGGAAGCAGAGTGCACCAAGCATGAGGAGATGCACCTCCAGCACAAAAAAGAGGAGAAGGCATGAGAGGAACAAGTTCATGCTGAAGAGCACAACATGGTGCTCAAGATGATCTGCCTCCTTGCAACTCAGGAATTTGTGAGGCCTGTAGACAATGGTGGTACACCTTTGACATTGCAATGCCCTGGTGGCAGCAGCAGCAGCAACACCACCAACCCTCCACCCTTCTAGGTGTGGCTGCATACTTGGTTTACTTTGCCCTTTCTTCAGCACTTTGTCATTACACATCCTTCACCCTCAACATACCATGTATCACTACCTGTAGCATTGTTAGCCTCATCACTCTTTGCTGTTCTCAATGGGACTTTACTGTTTTCAGACCTTGACTGTACAAATGAATGAGAAAGTCAGTGTTAACAACTGAAATTGCACATGCTGCATTGTACTGAAAGACAAAGGAGAGAGGTTTTGGTCGAGAAATGTCTATCTCACACAGTTCATTTGCTGAACTACATGAGACAGTGGTGGTGGTGGTGGTTTGGAAGAGAGTCAGATGGTCATGAGCTCAGTCTTACTCAGTTCAGGATGTGGGTGCAGAATTTGAAAATTTTTTTCATTCACATGATGCATCTTTGTCAGCAAATATGCACAATTTGTGAATATCAGGCTCATAGGTCACTGATGAGCTCCATACAGTTGGTGGTAGTGCTCATCATCATGATCAGGCACAGACTGTAGATAAGGTTAATTGAGTTCAGGATCTGCAATTGATGAACCTTGTTACCCCACAAACACTGCATGTGCAACCTCAAACTGCATTCAATGGCCATGAATTCCTCTTTCGACACACCCTTCAAGCTCAACCACCTTCTGCCACCACTCAGGGGCCCCTTAATGTCGCTCTCAAACAGCAGCGATGTCAATACCATTGCAATTACAGACAATTCTGATGAAGAAACCCAGTGTGAATGCTCTGTTCTGTGGCCAGCAACTCCTGTACATTCTCAAGCTCCACCTGTACTTGGTTCTCAAGCCTTGCAAGTAATGCCAGCATCATTCGAGTCTCCAGCTGCTTTGCAGTCATCTGAACATCTAGGATCTCAAGCTCAATGGGACTGTTGCTCAATGGAGATCCTCATTAAGGCTGTCATATCTCATAATCCAAACATTGCATGCACAAACAGTGACTGCAAGCTAGCCTGGAACAATGCAGTTATTGAATTCAACACAGTCTGTGCAATGGAAGGGCTTCCTGAACACAGTGAGAGGGCTATCAAGATCAAGTTCAGACATCTCATGGACCATCACAAGAAGAGGAATGACATCAACACTTGTGCAAGCAGCATCATCAAGTTCACCAGTGAGTATGAGGCTCTGCTCGATGAATTCATTGAATCAGCATATGTTCCATGATGATGTGCAGCACAGTCTTCCACAGTTGAGCTTGATCATGAAGAGCTCGCTCAGATGGCTTTGGATGCTAGGCAAACACCAGTGTTGTGATCAATGACAACCATGCATGAATGCCACCGCTCCCACATGCAATCTCAGGCCTTGGAGTCTGATGGAGACCATTCCTTCGATTCACAAGTCCATAAATGTAAAAGAACCACCACTGCTAACGCCTTTGCTGCACTGATGGAGAGCACTGAGCATTATTGTGAGTTTGAGAAGGACTTCAAGCTACAGCAGCTCAATCTCCTGAAGGTACAAACCGAGGCACAGATGCAGCTTTTGCAGGCAACATTGGAGCACAACACTCACATTCAGATGGAATTGCAATCGAAGATCAGCATTCTTGAGGACCAGAATCATCATATGGAGAGTATGATGACTTTGATGATGAGTATGCTGCAGGGTTTGGCTGGAAGGTCAGCTCATCCACCAAACCTGGTGTCTGTCCCACCTGCACTCGACACAATCCCTCAAGAAACAACACCAAGCAGCCAACAATATCACAGCACATCCATCCTTTCTGATGTGAGTACTCCATCTCAATGGCACTGAAGCTCTTGAGTGCCCTCACAGCTGTGCAATGGACCTTTCAGGGGTTTTCAATAGCAATGCTTGTATACTCGATTCCTTGTTATGTATATACATGAAATGCAATCAAATAGCATTCTCGACCACTGGTGCATGGTGGATGCACTGGATAAACAGAGATAAGGTTACAGAAAGTGCAGGGAAAGGAGGAAGATGATGGTAGTACTACCACCATCTGTGGTTTTGATGGATTCAGCAGTACTCTCTCAATGTAGACTATACTTTCACACAACACACATGCTTTGTAATCAAGAAAGTCGCTCAACATGTTACATTATAGCTAGAACCACATGATCATGGTGAGATGTGTCTAACGCTTCTCATTCTACTTACATACACAGTTCACCTAACAGAAAGTAGTTGTAAGGTGAATCCAAATGGGTCATACAGACCTTGCTTATGCACACATGCATCCAAAGTGAGCAAGATGGCTTAGCTGAGCTCGAAATGCACAAGAGGCATACCAAAACCTCACTAGGGCCTGGGCATGCTGTGCATGTGCAGCACACACCCATTTACAGATCTTTTTCATGTCAACCTCTTTTGTCTTTACCACCACCACCCTCCCATCCCCTTGCATCTCTACCATGTTCATTGTCATCATGGTCCACTTAAGCAGCAAGCAGATCATACTAAATGACATCCTCCAGACATTGGAGTTATCCATGCAACAAGAAACTGAGCAATATGTGGACAACATACAGAGCAACAACAGTGAAGATCCCATTCCTTTGACTTGACAACTTGTGCAACTTTATGTCTTTGTCAGTGAACTGTGATATGCAATTGAGCACACCACCCCTGGCTGCTGCTCAGAAAAGCTCATTCACCTTCTCAATCACTTTGCAACAATGAATCCATGCATGTTCAGGGGCTTGTTCAGATGATGCCAGAAGCTTTTAACAACCTTAGTGAAGTTTCAGCACATCATTATCACAACCATCTCAGCCTCAGCTAAGGTGGATCATGCATGACATGCATGAGCCAAGCATAAGCAAGTTGGTGTTGATGATTTCTAGGCATCATCCCCATCCTCCTCCTGTACTAAATCAAGGAGGATGACACCATGAGAGGTTGTCTGAGGATTTTGTTTGGCTCCAAGTAATTAGCTCTTTCCACACCTGATTGCCAGCAGAAATGATTATTCAGAATTCAAATGCATCATGTGGATTCCAAAACACTGTAACAAAGCTCAGTCAGGTCTGCAAGAGACAACTGGTGGTGTCAACCACTCTCTGAACAACCACCATCTTGACCACACCACATGCATCTCAGTTGTGTCATGCATCATAGTGATGACAATGCACCAACACTTCCCTCTTGTGATACAACTTTGACAGACAAAGGCATTTGACTTGGGTAGGTTCTCTCAACAAAGTCAAGGAGATGGTTTCAGTTGCACTTTATAGACTTGGTCAGGCTGGCAATGGAGGGGTGAATGTGATGCTTCATTACAATTCATCTGTGGCATTGGAAGCTTGACAGCTTGGACAGATTGAACAGTTGCAGGGCTTCTGGAGCTAAACAAAGAGGTTATGCACTTTGCTATGGAGGAAGAGAGATGGGCTTCTATGGCTTGGGTTCAGAGGACAACAGGGGTTGAAGAGTGGGGCAAAGGTTGGATGGTAGTGGATGGAACTCATATCCCTCTTGCATGGAAGCCACAGATGATGAGCAAAGAGCATTTTAACTACAAAGGGTTCTACAGCATCAACATCGCCCTGGTCATTCTTCTGCAGTCCCTATGCATTGTCAAGTCAGTTGTCAGCAACCTGGTAGCATCCAAGACTCAAAAGTCTGGATATCTGGTAGCAACATCCTCAAGAAACCTTGCCTGTACTTGGATGAGGGCAAGTTTATCTGGGTCAATGGTGGGTATGGTCACTCTGCCTTCACCAGTGGACCCTTCTCAAACCACACCACTGAAAAAGCAGAGACCTAAAGTGCTTCAACTACACTCTCTCACAGGTCCAAGTCTGAGTTGAGCATGCCATTGCTTACCTCAAGAATCACTTTCAGTGCCTTACAGGCTATCATGGGAACATTTACTGCATTCAGGATCAACACACCACCAATGAGACCATCCAGGCATGCATTATTGCACACACCTTTGCAAGCCAGTATGATGGTGCAGATGAGCTCACTGACCTGTTGCTGCCCTCTTTCTCAGCAGATGAGGTTCATGAGGTTGTTCAGTCTTGAGAGCTGGATGCAAGTCAAACATGGAACATTAGGAGGACAAGGCAAGCAAACCAGGAACAATATGAGCATGACTATGCAGCTGCCACAGAGGGCATGTTGCAGGGTTCTATTTCACAACATCAAAGTTCTCTTGCACATGACCTTTGTGAGGAGATGTTCCAAGCTCTTTTCAGAGCCACTGATTGGCAGGAAGAGGATACTAACATGCAATCTAGGTGGTTCAAGCAGACAGTCACAGAGTATATAGGCAGTTGCAGCATATAGCTCAAAGTGTAAGGTAAGTTGTCATTGCTCTGCCTCATAACTGTCATCTAACTCATGCCTTCTATGCTTTGCTCCCCCAACACCAGTCACCTGGTCATCTCATCTGCTAGGTGCCAGCCATCCCTGCACTCTTTGGCTGCCTTCATCAACCCCACCTCTGCTCTTGCTTGCATCTCCAGGTGCTGCTCTCATCTCCTCCACAGACTCAACATCAACCCCACCTCCACTCTCACTTGCATCTCCAGGTGCCACTCTCATCTTCTCCATAGACTCAATTACTCTTTCCACAGCAGAGCCATTCACCTCAACCTTCACCATGTGCTCTCCTCTCTCCATTCTGCCATTCAGCATCTTTGTCTTTCCTCACTCAACATCTTTCAACTCATCTTCTCCTGCATCACATCTCACATCCATCCAATCCTCTACTCTGTGGACATCAATGCTGCCATACCTCCATCCATCGAGCCAAGATCAACTCACCATCACCTGCAGCCTCCATTGTGTGGGCCTTCCACCTTTTCACCACACTGCTCACACTTCTCTCTCATTTACTGTGGCTTTACATCATGCTGCACCACCTCCAAGCACTCTGGAATGTTATGCTGCACTACCTTCAAGCCTGCTGGACTATGCCACACTACCTTCAAGCACTCTGGGCCAAATGCTCATTCAATTTCACCATCCAACTGCTGATGCTCTCAGTCTTACATGACCCTTCTGGCCTGGCACTGATGCTGTACATCCATGATCACAGGACTACAGCCCCCTTTGATGACAACAACAGCATCATTGCTCTGCTCCACCTCTCAGCAGGTGCTTGCTACCTCACCATCATCCTTTGTCACCTGTAGGTTGCAACCATGTGCACCTTCCTCAAGTCACAATCCTCTGGGGCACCCTAGTCAGCATGCCCACTGTCCAAACTTCCTCCTTCCACTTTCCCAACTTCTTCATTCCACTCTCACACACTCTGTTGCATTCCACCTGTATATATACAGGCCACTCTCAGTCTTCTACCATTCTGCAATACATATGCCCTCACCACTTTATACTATTTGTGTGATTCCATATACTACAGTGATTGTGTGAGTCAGCTGAAAGACATATGAGGACACAAGGTGATCCTGTTGTTAGGCCACCTGGTGCCCACATGTTTCAGTGGGTTGAGTCTAATGGAAGGTGTAACATCAAATGGGCTTCTTATTGAGCAGTGGTGTGTGATCATGAGTCATGCACACCTGCTGGTTGATGTATGACACCAGTCAGTTCACTGTGAGATCAACTGTGTATGATGCCTGAGTTGTGATCTTGAGCAACACATCATAAGTCCTAAGATATTCAACCGAGAGTCTGAGTTACAATACCACAAGACCAATCAGTTGTTTATCAACACCAGTGATTGAATGTGCAGAGGCTGGAAGTGAAAGGGAGAGTCACCACAAATACATGAACCAGTCAGTTGGTATGGCCAAGCAACAGTGAGTGTTTAGTATATGTGAGTGAGATGAAGATTCAATGATATTTCAGTGGCAGGTATGATTGTTGTGTACATTATATACTCTTCAAGGGGGAATGGAGTGCAATGGTTAGTGTATCTACTGTCAAATGTTTGTGTCCCTTCATTGGGAAGTGATGTTGCCTGAGGCATGTCTCCATCCAACCAATCATACTTCCACCATGTGGTGTGTCACATCAGAGTGTGTATGTCACAGGAAAAGTTTCATCTTGGTGTTGAACCAGGCATTCCCATTGGGTGAATTGAGTGATCCTTCAGTTGGATCTGGACCAATGGTTTGATTGTGTATATTTGGCATTGGTGGCATTAATTCATTCCTTGTGTCAGATGCAAGGGTATGCAAGGAGTCATGTAAGTGAGAAAGTTGGGTGCCACACATCTGGCATGTGGGCTAAAGTGGATATCCCTCAATGGTTGTGAGGATTTGGAAGTTGGTGTGACAACCAACTGAACAGGTGCATAAAGGGCCAGTTGGTTCAAGGACCAACTGGTCGGTGTGTGCTTCCATGGTGAGGTGTCCAAGTGCAAGATGAACTGTCAGAGTACCATGTACCCCAACAGAGTCAAGTTTATGCAGGGGCATTCAAAAAAAAAATTTGGAAACTCAGACTTTTAAAAACTCAGTTTTGCTGATACCTCCTATGTTGGAGTACATGGTACTCTGACAGTTCATCTTGCACTCAGATGCTTCACCATGAAGCACACACCAACTGGTTGGTCCTTGAACCAACTGGCCATTTATGCACCCCTTCAGTTGGCTGTCACACCAACTGCCAAATCCTCACAACCATTGGAGGATATACACCTTTAGTCCACATGCCAGACACATGGCACCTGACTTTCCCACTCATGCAACTCCTTGCATGCCCTTGCATCTGATGCAAGAAATGAATTAACACCACCAATGCCAAATACACACAACCAACCCATTGGTCCAGATCCAACCAAAGGATCACTCGACTCACCCAATGAGAACACTTGGTTCAACACCAAGACAAAACTCTTCCTATGACACATACATACTCCAATGTGACACACTGCATGGTAGGGATGTGATTGGTTGGATGGAGACATGCCTTGGGCAACATCACTCCCCAACAAAGGGACATAAACATTTGACAGTAGATACACTAACCATTGCACTGAGTCTCCATTCCCCTTGAAGAGTATATAATGTACATACCAATCATACCTGCCACTGAAATATTAACAAATCTTCATCTCACTCACATATACAAAACACTCACCATTGCTTGGCCATACCAACTGACTGGTTCATGTATTTGCAGCAACTTTCCCTTTGCTTCCAGCCTCTGTGCATTCAATCACTGGTGTTGATAAACAACTGATTGGTCTTGTGGTATTGTAACTCAGACTCTCAGTTGGATATCTTAG
This sequence comes from Ustilago lituana, assembly GCA_928869825.1. Taxonomy (NCBI): domain Eukaryota; kingdom Fungi; phylum Basidiomycota; class Ustilaginomycetes; order Ustilaginales; family Ustilaginaceae; genus Ustilago; species Ustilago lituana. The sequence continues at coordinate 9,104 of CAKMYA010000050.1, forward strand.
GATTTATGATGTGTTGCTCAAGATCACAACTCAGGCATCATACACAGTTGATCTCACAGTCAACTGACTGGTGTCATACATCAACTGGCAGGTGTGTGTGACTCATGATTGCACACCACTGCTCAATAGTGAGTATTCAGCATGTCATCATCACAACCATCTCAGCCTTGGCTAAGGTGGTTCATGCATGATGTGCATGAAGCAAGGTTAAGCAAGTCAGTGTCAACAAGTTCTGGGCATCATCCCCATCCTCCACCTGTACTAAAATGAGGAGGATGACTATTTGAGGGCTTGTCTGAGGAAGATGTTTGGCTCCGAGAATTGTGATGCAAGTTAGTTCATTGAGTGTCCAAGAAAGTATGTGGTTTGTCACCAATAGACTGTGTACTGAGAGATTTGGTCCATGGTGTGAGTACTACCACCATATCACATGCTTCCAACACCTTCGACATGCTGAACACTGTTTAACCAGTGTTTACAACTTTCATTACTCATATGCTGATGAAGCTAAACATGCATGATCATGATGACCACTACTAACACCATATCAGTCAGCCAAATCAGACTGTTTCTCACCTGATAACCAGCTGATTTCATTACTAAGCAATTTCAACATGTCACATGTAATTCAAATTTTTTACAAAGCTCAGTCAGGTCTGCAAACAAGTGAAGGAGATGGATGGGTGGTGTCGACACCTCTCTGAATAACCACCATCTACACCACATCAGATGCATCTCAGCTGCATCATGCATGATAGTGATGAAAATGGACTGAATACTCCCTAATAAGAAGCCCATTTGATGTTCCACCTTCCAATACCCTATAGGGGGTATCAATTTTCTTGAGATTTCAAAAATCCAAAATTTTGCCACAGCAGATGGTGATAAACAAAGTGAGTTTTTAAAAATCTGAGAATTTGATACCCCCTCATGTCTGAGGTCCAAAAAAGGTGTAAAATGAGGAGGACGATGCCTTGAGAGGTTGTCTGAGGATTTTGTTTGGCTCCGAAGATTTGTCTCTTTCCCCACCCGATAATCCCCCTCATTCGCTAGCATCATGGATCCAACGGCCAGGTCACATGCACACAGCCAATACATACGTATGAAAGTCACAATTTTGATTGCGACATGGGAACCAACACTTGAGACGCGGGAATGGGTCTTGAGATCTTGGGAATGGGACTTTGAGACTTTTGGAACGAAGACTATGTCGGCTCACCCACCAAACTCAACTGGTGTACGTGCGCTTGCTCAGCCAGTCAAATCTCCATTGGTTCATCTGGCGACGAGCCTTGTCCGTGTTGCTCGTGTGGCTGAATCGTAGCTGACAAAACTTCTTGGTCGTCTTCGCCGGCGTTTGTGGCCGAGTTCAAGTCCATGGGGTCAGGGATCCGATTGTAGACCTCGTAGTCCACACGGTTGGCCACAGTGCTGAGGAAGTCAACAACGACGTTGCGGATCCCGAGCGTATCGAGACACGGGTAGTTAGTCGGTCCGCCGATGCCTCGTAACCACAACTGCACCGACTCGGTCTCGTCAATCCTTTTCACCCTGGCTGGTTGATCTCTTGCACCCATGTCGGCAAGCACCGTCAGGATGCCGCGGTCAGTCAGCGCTGCTTCGGCTCCTTGCTCGTACCTGAGCCTCGGTCCAGCGTGTGCAGCTCTCTTGGCAGCTTCATCCGCCTTGCCAGGAGAAGTGATCCGACGATTTTTGGCTTCCCAGGCTACGTACGTCATCTGACGAGCAGCCTGCGCCTCGCTGGCGTGGCGGTCACTGAGCCCAGTGGCCGTTTCCCATCCCGCACCCTCGTCAAAACGTTGACGGATGTCGCCGACAAAGACGGGGATGATGCCATCGACGCCATGCTGAGGATGCGCCATCTGGATCGCCACACCCCGCTTCCAACAGTACCACAGATATTCGGGCGAGACCTGTTGCACCTTGACCTCGAGGATGTCAAAGTGTGTAAAATGCGTCCAGGCGTGCACGTCGGCATCGGCAGGAGATCCATCTCGGACGCGAGAGCAGACGCGTTCGATCTGACTGTGCACCGCGTTGACGCTTGCTTGGTCTAGCTGGACCAGCCCGTCCAAGATCGACTCCAACGCAACGGGCTGCAAAAGCAACTGAGCCTTCCAAGCCAAGTTTTCGCTTGTTTGAAAGCCAGGCTCTTTGACTTTGGCCGCATCCCAGGCGGTCATGAACAAAAGGCGCGCCATCAGCTCGCCACGGACGCCCTTGAGAATGTCGATATCCGCAGAGGCAAGACACATGCTCTTGACGGTCTCCAGTATCGAGCCATAGCGGTTGGCGGCCTTCTGAAGCGGAACGGGGGTATCGGCGAGATTCTGTGTGGGCGTTGGCATCATGGCAAGCGACGCGGCGATGGCAAGCACAGGCTCCGAAGGCGAGCTGATGTGGAGAACGGCATCGCTATCCACGCTGTCGAGGATGCGCATGTGTCGATCGACCGCGTTGCGCGCAAACGTGGCCTGTTCCCCAAACAGAAGGTTGTCGGCGCCTCGGGTGGGAACGTATCGCAGGGCAAGACGCGAGGCGAGGACGTTGAAGCAGATCGTGGGCTTAGCACGAACAAAAGTGCCCGTGCCCATCAGCTTGGTCATGGCCGTGGGCCAGAAGTTGCCTTCGACCAACGAGATCCACAACGGTCGGCCATATTTTTGGATGTGTGTCTGATCAGCGACGTTCAGGGCCATCTTAAGCGGTTCCAGCTCCACCCGAAGCACGTCGAAGCCGACGCCAACAAAGGTAGGCAAAGGCACAGCATTCTGATGCCTAAGTGAACTGTATTCCAACTGAGGCCGGACGAGGGTGGTGGCGCTGCTATTGGTGCTCAACAGCAGAAGCCAAAAGCAGACCAGATCATCCTCAGGTTCGCTTTTGCCCAGTTGTTCCCTCTCCCGGGGCGGTTGGCGTTGCCTGTCTTCTAGCCCTCCGATGTACGCCCAGGCACGACAGATGCTGTCGAGCAAGCCGGGTGGAAACGTGACGCATTCGTCGATCGCCACAAAGACCGGCGTGTCACGCGCTGCTCCTACGCCCCGGAGCTCGAGATGCTCCTGTATCAGCCTGATCTGCTTGCTCAGGCGGCGCACCGGTGCATCAAGGTAATGTCTGAAGATCTCGTTGTACTCTCCACCGACAGGGCCGAGGTGGGCCAAAGTGCGTGCCTCCCTGGCAACGCCCTCGAAAAACGTGTCGCGCCGATCCTGATGCTCGCGAGTGCCAAAGTTGTTGAGCTCGACCAGTGCTTCAAACTTTGCCATCTGGCTGGCTTCTCTCTCCAGGGTTGATGCCAGCGTGTCGAACCAAGCGGCAAGCAGAACGGCAGCCTTCTCGTTGTCAGTCAACCTGAATGTCGCCATTTCGGTCAAGGTGAGGTCCACAATGTGCTTATCGCCCAGCGGGTAGCCGATGCGTGCGCTGCCGGCCGCAGGTCGAATACACACAAAGAGGAGAGGGGCGATGCGACCGAGTTCGAGCACCATCCGGGTCTTGCCCGTACCACTGGATTGAACGATGGTGGTGCCTTTGTAGTAGGGCTTTTGGCCCTCTGGCTTGTTTCTGAACAGAGAGAGATTGACCCCCATTGCAAAGAAAAGCAGACGGCGATGCGCATCACCTTGATAACGGTGGCTGAAGCCTTCGGCTAGACGCTGGCGGAGGGGCTCCTCAAAGGGATCCAACTGTTGACTTTGAGATGCAGCCGGACGCGGGAGAGAGGCCAGAAGGTAATGCAGCGCTTCGTCACTTTTCAAGGGCGGGTCCTTGCGCAAGACACTGGTCATTGCGTTGCGGACAGCTGTTTCGCAGGCTTGCAGATGCGATTGGTCCTGACGATCAAAGGACTGCAAATTCTTGAAATGGGGTATAAAGCTAGCTTTAACCTGTTCCAGCGTGTAGAAAAACACTTTGAGACTGACAGAGATCAATTTCTCGTTGCCGCCCTCCATCTCATGTCGGAGGTCGTTACATGATTTCGAGAGGATGGTCCAATCCTCGCCTACTTTTGCGCGCAAGTTGTGTGCATCTGCTCTGGCTCTTTTAGCTCGGGGCGTGTCATCGGCCGCAGGATGATGCGTTGAGGCGGGCCGAGTGGGCGTCGAGGGTCGAGGAGCCGACGCTGCATGCTGATTGAGGTTCTGGATTGCCTGAGCAAGGACGGCAAGCGGAGGCAGCTGATCAAGCCCGCGATGGAGCGTCTCGATCAAGAATCGATAGGCGTTGGCGATGATCGGATGGTAACGAGATAATTGGTCCGATTCGCTACTGGCTTGCGCGATGAGTTGGATGACATCGCGATCAACAGCGGCTTGCAGGTCGGCGCCTTGACCGAGATCCATCCTTTTCCACCGCGATCTGGGAATGCCAATCGGACAGGCAGCACCAACTTGCAGCACTCGGTTGAGATCGAACGATGGGCAGGTAAGCGATGCAGCAGGCGAAGCAATCGGCGTCGATCCAAGACAGCACGTGGTGGCGAGCAAGGTGAGTAGGTGGGTGAGCAATGGTGGTGATGGTGGACGATGGATAGTGGATGGCGGATGGCGGATGGTGGATTGGCGCACCGCTCGGAACGTGTGCTCAATGCTTTATATGAGATCAGATGAGTAGGTCCACACACCTTTTTCGTAATGAGGGGGTATTCGGTGCGTCGTCGTCTCTATGACACACGATGCAACCGAGATGCGTGTGGTATGGTGGAGATGGTGGTTATTCGGAGAGACGTCGACACCACCCATCCATCTCTTTCACTAGTTTGCGGACCCGACTGAGCTTTGTTACGGTGTTTTGGAATCCACGTGATGCATTTTGAATGCTGAATAATCAAAATTCTGCTGATTATTGGGTGGGGAAAGAGACAAATCTTCGGAGCTGAACAAAATCCTCAGACAACCTCTCAAGGCTGTTGGAAAACAGTCTTCCTTCACCTTGGTGATACTCCCTGCTCTGCCAGTCCAGGAGCTCTAATGTGACCATGTGCACTTGTCTCCTGTGTTTTCACATGGAGAGATCCACGGTTTTTCCACCAGCAATATTTGCTGATGTCAGTATCAGCTACTCTTGGTGGCCAACACCATGCCCATTCTGATGCCATGCTCGAGTCTTTGGGACAACTCTTCCATGCATGGCACTGTACATAGTGACAAGTCCTACACATCATGATGGGTACCAGATGATGGGACATATATCAAAACACACTCTCTTTAGGTTGCAGTCTTGCGGTTATACAACTGCTCCACAGTCTTTCCACATCTCCATCTTCTGATCTTGCCTTGTACCTTAGTATCTCCCTACATTGTCACCATGTGTGTGATGTAGGCAAGGCATTCCCTATATATGGATCACCCTTACAGCAGTTCCACAATCTTTTACTAAATCGAATTCTTCTTCACTTTACTATACCTCTTTGTCATCTGTCTGTCCTATTCCCTCTGCCATCTAGGCAAGCATTGTACCACCATCAGTGGTTCCCCCTCAGCCCTCTGCAAGTCCCTTGTCATCATACTCTGTGGTTATGGATTGTATCTATGCTGAAATATCCTCAGACTGAGCTCTACATGCAATTCTGCCATCGAGAAGACTTTAGTGAGCTAGCTACTCATTTAAGATCTCTTGGCAGACACTGGACACTTTTCACCTGGCAATTCTCCACCTTTGGTAGCTCCTTGGTGGTGGTCAATTTCCAACAGGTTATGAGCCCAAATGCAAGTCAATTGGAAGCTGCTCATCAGTATAACACTTGCTCAAACAACAGAAGGAATCTTCATTCGATTCCAGACAATGAAGCTGCCAACATCGCTATCCCTGTAAGTGACCACTCTTCTTGTACTCCATCATCTTTCACTACCTTGTCAAATACTCCTGATCCTAGGAGACATCGCAATATGGCTACCAATCAAGCCAATGTTAATCCTTCTTTGCAGAGGCTCCCTCACCTCCATGATTCAGTTGACTACTTCAGATGGTGATCTGAAAGTAAGACCATCTTGATGCAGAAAGGTCCTGATATCTAGGATGCCATCATGATTGCAACTCCAGTACCTCCCCTTGGCATGGAGGAATACCAGGAATGGCATTGCTTCAATCTTACTGCCTGTGGCATTCTTCTCATGAGCATGTCAACCAAAATAGCTACAGTGGTTGAACACTAAGAAATGGCTCACAAAATCTGGATTCACCTCAAAAGGTCTTTTAGCCAGAAACTCTGTTATTATCTTGAAGAGATCAAGACCAACTTCAATAGTCTTCATCAAGATGAAGCCTCCATTGCCACATATATGACCAAGATTGCTATGATGGCTGAGCAGCTTAAGTTGGGCCAAGTTGAGGTTATTGAGGTTACTTGGCACAAATGCTTTATGGTCCTCATGAAAGGACTATGTCATGAATATGCAAGCATCTGTTCCCAGTTGGAACAAGACTATCAATGATGCTGAGAGATCCAGACTCTTTGGGTTGTGCTTGCTGATGGTGAATCCAAGCCCCTCACTGTCATGAATACTGCCATTGATGAGAAAATCGAGTAGAACCAAATTGTTGATCAACTCAAGGCTGAAGAAATCAGGCTAGGTCTCCATGTCTATGGAATGAACCAGTGCCCTCAGCAACAGGTCTCCACTTTCTATACACAAGACCAGGGCCACAAGCCCAATTTGCAATCCAAGAAGTCTCAGCAATTGCTGAAGGGTCACCAGCAGAATTCCCAAACTGGGCAACAGCAAAATCACAGGCATATCAAGGAAGTTACCTGTCATCATTGCCAAGAGAAAGGCCATTATGCCAATAGATGCAACAATCCCAGAAAAGAGTGAAAGAGTGAAACTGCTCTCATAACTGGCCTCATCGCTCCTGAGACCACCTTATTGACCACCAACAATGGCTATGGCAAGCCTACAGATTGGATTCTTGATTCAGCATTGACAGTGCATGTTTGCATTAACAAGGATTTATTCTGTGACCTCAATGACAAAATTACTGCCCCTATCCAGAGTGGCAGCTTGGAGCACATCAAGGTTCAAGGTAAAGGCACTGTCAAGATTCTTGCCAATCTCAGCAATGGGGAGAATCATACTCTCATGCTGCAGAATGTGTATTATGTTCCAATGTATGCAGCCAATCTTATTTCACTCAACCTCATCACCAAAGTCACCAAGATTAGTATCTTTGGTGGCAAGCTCATCATGACAAAACATGGTCAAGTTATTTTCAGAGGGACAACTCATCGCATGCTCACCTTCCTCAATCAACCTTGAGCTAAGTTTGCCATGCTCACTGTGAAGGAAGCAACATTGGAGACCACCTGGCACCAACATCTTGGTCACCCAGGAATGGCCCAAACAAAGGAGATCTCATGTCTCATTCCCAACATCACTAAAGAACTTGACATCACCAAGTGCAACATTTGCAAAGTCAGCAAATTGCACAAGCAGCCTTTCAGTCCCAGCACCATAACAACTACCAAGCCCCTTCAGCTCATCCATTCTGACATTGTAGGCAAGATGAGGGATGTCACTCCTGAAGGTTTCCAATATGCAGTTACCTTTATCAATGAATTCACTCATTTCATCATTGTATACCTCATGCAACACAAGAGCAAAGTCTTCTCCATGTTCGAGACATATTAGGGAAGTTTCGGTGCATCGTCATCACTATGATGCATGATGCAACTGAGATGCATGTGGTGTGGTTGAGATGGTGGTTGTTTGGAGAGTGGTCAACACCACCAGTTGTCTCTTGCAGACCTGACTGAGCTTTGTTACAGTGTTTTGGAATTCATGTGATGCATTTGAATGCTGAATAATCATTTCTGCTGGCAATCAGGTGTGGAAAGAGCTAATTACTTGGAGCTGAACAAAATCCTCAGACAACCTCTCATGGTGTCATCCTCCTTGATTTAGTACAGGAGGAGGATGGGGATGACACCTAGAAATCGTTGATGCTGACTCACTTATGCTCAGCTCATGCATGTTGTGCATGATCCACCTTAACTGAGGCTGAGATGGTTGTGATGATGATGTGCCAAAACTTCACTATTGGACCCTCATGGAGAACCAAACAGGTCAAACCATTAAGTGGTTGCAAACTGATAATGGTGGAGAATTGTCACAGGACATAAAATCGAACTCGAATTGAGATCGACATTAAATGCATCTTATGGTCGATCTCAGATGAAATTGATGTTAAGCAGGCCTTATCATTGATTTCGCCTACAGGGCCATATGATGCTGTGGAATGAAATGACAAGCAATGGCTATGATGACACCACCCCCAAATGGGTTGGGGTGATCAGCGATGATGTTGGCAGCACCTGGAGGGTGCTGTCGACAACCCTAGGCCAACCAGTAACAGCCAGGTGAGGTGCAGGGGCCCTTGCGAAGATAGGGGGGACCTGCAGGAAGGGAAAGGGAGCCCAACACTGGCTCAAGGCTGTGGAGCCACTGAAGAGGTATTGGTTGGAGGCCAGTGACAAGTCTCTAGGACAGTGGGGCAGGCCCTGACACTGGCCTGATGCTGGAGGAGGGATGCTCTGGAGCATCCGCTGCCAGCATACATATATACACATGCCTTGTGTGAGTGGAGAGGCAGGACCTCATCCACTCTACCATCCATTTTACTTGTCAGTACATTAGTATCTTTACTTTCACACTCTTTGTCTCATAGAGTAGCAATCTTAGTCATTGCTATTACTCAGTGTGCCTCCATTCAAATCAGAGTACATATAGACATCAGTCAGAACCACCACTGGTGCCACAGGCCTCACCTGTGCAGGTGGAACCTACACCATGGTCCTGGAACCTCCACCAGTACCATTACTATATGATGATGCTGACTACCAGCATCATACAGCCTTGAGCATCATCACTGATGACAGCAGCACAGTTCATCAGCACTGCATACCTACATGAGGACAGTTAGCCCACTCCTGTCAAGTGTAGGACACACACTAGGCTACCATGAACATGCCACATTACCTCTGGACAGAGTGGCAACAGTGGTCAGTCGACATCAAGCATAAGAGGCAGTTAACATCGATCTCAAGTGAAATCAATGTTTACTGGCTGTTAACCTCGAACTCAAATGAAATCAACATTTACCTTGAGTTAACATCGATTTCACATGTCTGGCACATGACCACTGACATTAGAGTGGATCGTTCAAGCAGTGCCCCACGTTCACTATGGCACCTGACAATCAATCTGAGGAGCACCTCAGGGCCATCGACCTTGGGTTGGTGGTAGCCATGCTCCAGCAGATGTTGGAGCAACAGCAACAAGAAGCTGAAGCGAACTGAGAATGGCAGTGAGCCATGTTAGGTAACTGGTGGCTGTATCAAGGCAAGGAGCTGACTACACCATCACCAGTAGGCCACACAAGGTCAGTACCTCCTCTTGGTGAGTCAACAGCAGCTCAGACCAGGTTTGCTCAGGTGGAGGACCCTCAAACCCTGATGCCCAGGTCAATGGTGAAGGTATGACCTGTGGAGTTCAGCAACATCAATGTTTATGTGACCCCCATGGGTCCTAGGCATCATTGTGAGCCTCTCAAGCCCATCACTGTGTTTGAAGGTGAGGGCCAGGAGCCTAAGGCACTCCCAGTGGACATGAAGATCCCATTTCCTAAGCTGGATACCAAGGATGTTGAGCTGTTCCTCATCAAGGCCAACAACTGGTTCGCTCAATACAGTATCACAAGCCATCAGCATCGAGTGGCCATTGCTTTGGAACAACTGGAAGGATCAGCCAAGGAATGGTGGGACTCTAAGCTAAGGGTTGACCCTAAGCTCCAAGGACAGCTGTTCCATGACTGGGACATGTTCTGTGCCTGTTTGAGGGATCAGTTCGGTCAGATGGTTGACTCGTTCACCGCCTACACCAAGCTCTCCATCCTCCATCAAGCCAGCTACAAACCAGGCATGGCCACATGCTACATTGAACATTTCTGAGACCTAGCAAATTGTGCAGGCCTCGATGGGAACCCTAAGCTCATCATGGGTCTCTTCAAGATGGGTCTCACTGCCAGGATGCATCAAAAGTTTGAGCGCAATCCCCCTTCCGACCTCTGGGAATGGTATCACAGCATGGAGAGCATTGATCACATTTGAACCTTGGATGCCAACAACACCCATCTCCTCTCGACCCCAGCTCATCCTGCTAGCACAGCAGCGCCCACTATGGACAAGGGGAAAGGGAAGGAGGCACCACTGTTTAGCAACAGGACAAGTGGTTGGGGTCAACATAGCAGAGCCATGCCTAATACCATCCCTAGGAGGCCCTTGCCCCCTCACTTGGCTCAGAAGCTGCTGGTAACCAACATCAGCAGCACCACCTTCAGACCAGACCAGTGCAGCCTATGTGGCCAGCCAGGCCATTGGCAGTGCAACTGTCCCAAGGCCATGCCCAGAGTACCCAGCCCACCAGCTGCACCTTGTGGCCCTGCTCCACAGAGTGGCCATGTTTACATCATCAATGAGCAAGCTGATGATGCCAAAGATGATGAAGAGGCATCTGAGGAGGGCAACCAGGAAGCCAATGTTGACCTGGCTGCCTATGCCAACGAGGATGAGGAGAACACCCAATCCCAGGAAGGTGATGCTGACCAGGGAAATGGGCATGGGACAGCGCACTGATGGCATGTGTTGCCCTGAATCCATCCTTGTCATCACACTGTACATATCAAGACTGTCATTTCTGTTTCTCTGCAGCATTGTGGAAGCCAGTACTCGAGATCGATGGGACCATTGCTGGTCACCCAGCTCGAATGCTGGCTGACACAGGTGCCAGAGTGTCTATAATTGCTTGCACATTTGTTTCGGCCCATCAAATACCCACAAAACCTATACATAAAAGAAGCATTCATGGTATTACTGGTCATACCTTACAGATTGACAGCACCGCCTTGGTCACTGCAGGCATAGGAGGTTACCTAGTCAGCCCTTTCGATGCAGAGGTGACAGACATCGATGACTATGATGTCATCCTAGGTTATGAGCTACTCAGGAAACTCAGGCCCAGGGTAGATTGGCACACCGGTACTCTCGATTTCCAGCCCAGCCTCGAAATCGAAGTTAAGGGGCAGTTACCATCAATTTCATCTGAAATCGATGATAAATGCCATGTATCTTCGATTTCAACTGAGATCCAAGATAACATGTCCTTAATGTCGATTTTGGCAACCAATCTTGTAGCTCATGGGAACGAGTTTGTCTCCACTGAACAGCTCATATGAGCAGCCCTCTGCAACGGTCCCATAGGATGCATGCTCCTGGACGTCGATCCTGCCACAGTACCCATGTACAGCTTCGTCCCTACAGGCAGTGACAAATGTATCGAGATGGAGGTTGAACCTCAGGAGGAGCCGAAGGCGAAGGAGATACCTGAGGAATACCAGGATCTCCATCAGGTCTTCTGCAAGACTGAAGCTGACAAGTTGCCTCCAAGGATGGACCATGATCTCTTGATCGAGCTATTGCTGGGTACCCACCTGCCTCGAGGGCCTCTGTACTTACAGGGACCCAAAGAGCTGGAGGAGTTGCGCAAATACCTTGATGAGAATATCACAAAGGGCTTCATCTGTCCATCAAAGAGCCCAGCGCGCTCACCTGTGCTCTTCATGCCAAAGAAGGATGGAGGCCTGCAGCTTTGTGTTGACTACTGAGGCCTCAACAAGGTTATGGTGAAGAATCGTGCCCTGTTACCCCTCATTGAGGAGCAGCTCTTCCTACTGCGAAAGGCCAAGGTCTACAGCAAGCTGGATCTCAAGGCAGCATATAACTTGGTATGCATCACAGATGGTGATGAATGGAAGACAGCTTTCAGTACTCAACTTGGGCTCTATGAGTACCTCGTCATGCCGTTCAGGCTGGCAAATGCTCCCTCACACTTCCAGTTGCTTGTTAATGGTATCTTCCATGATATCCTTGGTATCTATGTGGTGGTATACTTAGATGACTTCCTCATCTTCAGTGACCACCTGAAGGAGCATGTCAGCCATGTATGAGAGGTGCTACAGCGACTATGCAAGCACCACCTCTTCATGAAGCTGTCGAAATGCGAGTTCCACACCATGACCATCAAGTTCCTAGGCTATGTTATCACACCGCAAGGAATCAAGATGGATGAAGTGAAGGTATGGACCATTAAGGAATGGCTGGTCCCTGAGTCGATCCATGACATCCAGCACTTCCTTGGCTTTGCCAACTTCTATCGATGATTCATCTTGCACTTCGCACACATTGCAAGGCCACTCACATTGCTGGTCAAGCCAACTGAGCATTTCAAGAAGTTCAAGCTGCCAGAGGAGGCAGAGAGGGCATTCCACAGTCTCATCATGGTGTTCACATCAGCAGGGGTACTCTGCCATTTCGATTACCACCTGCCCACATGAATGGAGACTGATGCCAGCAACTATGCTATAGCTGGAGTCCTCAAACAAGAGCATGAGGGACGATGGCATCTGATCGCCTTCTATTCTTGCAAGATGAATTCAGCAGAGTGGAACTACAAGATCCATGACAAGGAATTGCTTGCAGTGGTGGCATGCCTGACCCACTGGCACCATATGCTGGCAGGCCTGCCATCGCAGCTCATCATCCTCACAGATCACAAAGTGCTCAAGTACTTCAAGTCTCAATGGCGCATCAATGATCAGCAAGCTTGATGGGCAGTGCTACTAGCCGATTTCGACTTCGTTCTACAATACAGGCCAGGGGACAAAGCAGGTGAGCCTGATGCCTTGACAAGGTGAAGCGATATGCAGCCTGCTGGTGAAGAATGGGAGCATAATGTTCAACAACTGCTGCTGGCCCAGCTATTTGCCAAACCCGACATGAAATCGACGATAAATGCCATTAAATGTTGATCTCAAATGAGTTCAACCAAAAACATGCATAATCATCGAACTCAATCGAGTTCAAGCATAAGGGACAATAATCATCAATCTCGCAAAGCACCTCTGGCATTGCCCTCTATGGCAGATATTGTGGCAGGAGGATTCAAGGAGCTCATAAGGACTTTCCAGCCCCTCGACCTTGAACTGGTAAAGCTGTATGATCAAGGCCATTTCGAGCAAAGGGATGGGTTATGGTACAAGGATGGCTGTTTGGTTGTGCCGAAGGTCACACTGCCTGGCAAGCAAGGCAGCAACGACACCAGAAGTGTGGCCAAGGTACAGGACCAATCCCTATCGGTCGAGCACCTGTGCTACATGGTGATGTCGCAGTGCCATGATGGATTGATGGCAGGACATGCTGGGTGTGACACTACACTGGAGCTAGCATGACAGCACTACTACTGGCCACGCATGGCTGTGTGGATCACAGACTACATAGCTAGCTGCCCAGTGTGTGCTTGTTACAAGGCCCCATGCCACCAGCCATATGGCCTTTTGCAACCGTTGTCCATGCCCATGTGGCCTTGGGGCTCGATCTCCATGGACTTCATTGAAGGACTGCTGCCTTCAGAGGGCTATGACTCAATCCTCATCATGGTTGACCATCTCACCAAGTTTGCCATCCTAGCACCAACACCTAAGTTGGCAACCTCAGAGGATACTGCCAAGCTCTTGGAAGTCACGGTCTTCATACGTTTCAGTGCACTGGCCCACATTGTCTCTGATTGAGGATGGCAGTTCATATTGGCAGCCTGGAAGAGGTTCACTGCCACCCTTGGCATCAACCACTCCCTCAACATGGCCTACCACCTGCAAACTGATGGTCAGACCAAACGGGTAAACCAAGTGGTTGAACAGTACCTCTGTATGTACTGCAATTATGAGCAGAACAACTGGCGCACCTTGCTGGCAATGGCCAAATTCATGTACAACAACATGGTACACAGCAGCATTGGCATATCACCATTCTTTGCATGCTACAGCTGGAATCCCAAGTCTCACCCAGAAATCCCAGAACAACTTGGAGTACATGACCCAGGATGGCATGAATGGCTCATGACTGCTGAGGACTGGATCACATACCTTCAGGAGGCCATTTGGCAAGCACAAGCATGGATGGTTGAGCAATACAATCATAAGTGCAAGGACATGGAATTCAAAGTCAGTGATCTCATTCACATCAACTGCAAGAACTGGAAGACTCGACGACCCAGTCCCAAGCTCAACACCCGCTTTGCTGGCCCCTTTCCCATCCTGGAATGCATCGGCCAGCAAGCATACTGCCAACAGCTTCCAGCAACCTTCAAAGTCCATGACATCTTCCACATCTCCATGCTAGAGAAGCAGCCAGCGAGCCAACTGGCAGGGCATCACATGCTTCCCATACAACTGTCGCTGCATGATGATGAGCTGGAGTATGAGGTTGAGCATGTCCTTGACTGCTGAATCCATCATGGCCAACTCCAGTACAAGGTGTTCTGGAAGGGCTATCCTGAGGAACAGGCAACCTGGGAGCCTGCCAAGAACCTCAATTGCCCTGACCTCATCTGGGACTATGAGGTTTCGAGGGGGGGAGGCGTTCCCACTTGAGAATAGGGCCATCTCCTCAGTTTCACAAAATCGACATTAAAAGCAGGTTACAGTCGATCTTGAATGAAATTGATGTTAAGAGCAAGTTACAGTTGATCTCATGCGAAATTGAGGATTACATGACTTTATCCTCGATCTCAAAAAGGTCAGACCTGCAGGAGGAAAAGTTGCCAGGAGGGCTCCAGTCTCAGTGCCAAAGCTCATCAGACACTCACAAGGCACACACAAGGGGAAGGAGAACAGTGGTGGATTTCACAGGAATGAGCACAGTACAGGAGGAGGATGAATCTACATGTCAACATAGAAGGGTTCGCTGTCCTTACCCTTGGGGACTGGCAGAGGGGACAACAGCATGTCCACAGGTGGTGGAGGACTGCCAGGGCAGGTGCAAGACTCATGGGGCTGGCGCTCACTCACGAGAGTGCTGTTAGCCACCATGTACTGGTGCATGGTGTGCAAGATGCCAGGAAAGTCGGTGTTGTTGAGGCGCCAGAGCCACACCATGGCCATAGCCCAATGATGATGATCGTCAGTGGGTGGGTAGACATGGTTGTCATGGTGTACCTTACCCATACCAATGCTTTCTGATGTCGAGAGGTGGGCCTGCTCAGTGCCATGCTCATGACAACCATGCTGCCACCCAGGAAAGTTGCCACAATACATGAGTGCTGGGTGGCAAGCAATGTCCCAACAGCAATGAGCGATACCTGCAGCATGGCAGTGGACACACAAAGTGGGCACATGGTGTTGCCAACCCAATGGGTCTGCGTACATCGAAGGGAAACACCTACACCTCTGAACCAAAGCAAGTGGTCAGTACATGGTCACAGCACTGGGACAATGGAGGCAGGCGATACTCACAGGACTTGGAGTGCCTCGCAACAGGCACAGGACCAGGTAGGCCAGGGTGCTGAGCCCTCTGTCAGACAGCACATGATGATGTTATGGATGCACTGATCCACAGCATCGCCCTGAGTAATGGTCCAGAGCTTGGGGTATCGTCCAGCCACATACAAGATCAGCAGCACTGGAGCCCAGAGTACTTGGGTCCACACTATGATCTCAGCCCAGCTTGGAATATGGGCCACCGGTGGTGATGAGGAAGGGTGGCACAGAGGCACTGGAGGAGGAGGTGTATGCCTGTCATCGGAGGGAGTATCCCTCCACATCATGCCTGGAGGAGGGGGCAGCGGAGCATATGCAGGCATACCAGGTGCCTCAGGGGATGCGGAGGCACCATCCAAATGAGCCAGCTCAGCCTCATAGTGCTCCTGGCGCTCCTCACTGGGAGCATGTGTGCCCAGGAACAGAGGCTCGAGATCAGGAATGGGGGGACCATGAGAGGCCAGCTCCACCAGCAAAGCAGCCACAACTTCCTCGACAGGCATAACAGCTGCCTCGGAAGCAGGTTGAGGTGTCGAAGCACCTGTGGGCTGCCTGTGGGCAGAGCCCCTGTCATTGACTGAAGAGGCAGGAGCAGCAGTGCTGATGGTCAAGAGATCCTGGGCCACAGAAGCAGCAGGGGAGGCGGATTGCCAGCAGAAAAGGGCCACACAAGGAGCAATAGGAGCCACCTGACGGTTCGAGTGGTGCAGAGGAGGGTTGGACAGAGGAGCCAACATGGTAGGTGATGGCATAGTGGTAGATGATGATGAGAAGGAAGAAAGGAAAGGAAGGAACACCACCAACACCATGAATACAGGCCACCCTTTTCTGTGCAGGCCATGAAGGATTAGGCTCTGAATGGACTTCATTACTTCGCAGGAGCTCAGCTCTGAAAACGGGGGTAATGTCACAGGACATAAAATCGAACTCGAATTGAGATCGATGTTAAGCAGAGCCCTTATCATCGATTTCGCCTACAGGGCCATACAATGCTGGGGAACGAAAACAATAAGCAATGACTATGACAGCACCACCCCAAAGGGGTTGCAGGTGATCAGCAATGATGTCAGCAGCACCTGGGGATGCTGTCGATGACCCTAGGCCAACCAGTAACAGCCAGGTGAGGTGCAGGGGCCCTTGCAAAGATAGGGGAAG
>CAKMYA010000051.1:0-20772 GCA_928869825.1 Ustilago lituana
GTACATGACCCAGGACAGGCATGAATGGCTCATGACTGCCAAGGACCGGATCAAGTATCTCGGAAGCCATTCAGCAAGCACAAGCACAGATGGTCAAGCAATACAATTGCAAGCACAAGGATGTGGAATTCAAAGTCGGTGACCTCATTCACATCAACTGCAAGAACTGGAAGACTCGATGACCCAGTCCCAAGCTTGACACACACTTTGCTGGCCCCTTTCCCATCCTGGAATGCATTGGACAGCGAGCATCCCACTTACAACTTCCAGCAACCTTCAAAGTCCATGATGTCTTCCACATCTCCATGCTGGAGAAGCAGCCAGTGACCAACTGGCAGGGCGCACCTGAGCTCCTGTGCACCTGCTGCTGCATGATGATGAGGCTGGAGTACAAGGTTGAGTGCATCCTCAACCATTGAATCCATCACAGCCAGCTCCAGCACAAGGTGTTCTGGAAGGGCTATCCTGAGGAACAGGCGACCTGGGGCCTGCTGAGAACCTCAATTGCCCTGACCTCATCTGGAACTATGAGGTTTCGAGGGAGGTGTCCTGCTCGAGAATAGGGCCATCTCCTCCAGTTTCACAAATCAATGTTAAAAGCATGTTACAGTTGAACTTGTATGAAATTGATGTTAAAAGCGAGTTACATTGATCTCATGAAATTGAAGATTACACAACTTTATCCTCAATCTAAAGGTCAGCCCCACAGGAGGAAAGTCGCCAGGAAGGCTCCAGTCTCAGTGTCAAAGCTCATCAGACACTCATCAGGCATACAAGGACAAGGAGAACAGCAGTGGATTTCAGGATGGAACACAGCACAAGAAGAGGACTCTACATGTCTATGTGAAGGGCTCACTGTCCTCACCCTCAGGGACCAGCAGAGGGACAACAGCATGTCAACAGGCAGCGGAGGGCTGCCAGGGCAAGAGTGTGACTCATGGGGCTGGCGCTCCTCACAGAGCACTGTTCACCACCATGTACTGATGCACAGCATGCAAGATGCCAGGAAAGTCAGCATTGTCAAGGTGCCAGAGCCACAGCATGGCTGTAGCCCAGTGGTGATCATTGGTGGGCAGGTAGACACAATCATTGTGATGCACCTTACCCATGCCAACCCCTCTGACATTGCAAGGTGGGCATGCTTGGTGCCATGCTTGTGATGCCTGTGCTGCCAGCCCAGGAAGTTGCCATGGTAGATGAATGCTGGGTGGTGAGTGATGGACTGATGGCAGTGTGCTATTCCCATGGCATGGCAGTGCATGCATGACGCAGGCACACAGTGCCACTGACCCAGTGGATCTGCGAACAATGAGGGAAAGCAACTGCAAAGTCAAAGCAGAAGGTCAGTAAATGAGCTCAACAAGTTCAGCGAGGACAGCAGAGAGGGCAACTTATGGAATCTGAGCACTGCGCAGCACTCACAAGTCCAAGTTGGGGGCCAAGCCCTCAGTCAGATGCCACATAATGATGTTGCAAATGCATCGATCTGCAGCATCACCCCAAGTGATGGTCCACAGCTCAGGGTAACAGCCAGCTGCATAAAGGATCAGCAGCACTGGAGCCCAAAGTACCTGGGTCCAGGCAGCGATCTCAGCCCAACTCAGAGTGTGGGCCACTGGCAGCAATGGAGAGGGGTGGTGCAGAGGCACTGGGGGAGGAGGCATGTGCCTGCTGTCAGAGGGAGTATCCCTCCACATCATGCCTGGAGGAGGAGGCGATGGAATGTATGCAGGCATTCCAGGCATCACAGGAGAGGTGGGAGCACTGTCCAGGCATGCCAACTCAGCCTTGTAAGCCTCTTGGTGCTCCTCGCTGGGAGGGCACACCCAGGAAGAGAGGCGAGGGTGGAAGCAGGAGGGCCATGGGAGGCCAGTTCCACCAGTGAGGCAGCCACAGCTTCCTTGACAGGCATGACAGCCACCTCAGAAGTGGTGTGCAGCACTGCAGGATCCATGGGCTGCCTAATGGCAGAGCCCATATCGCCACCAGAGGGGTTAGGGTTGGTGCCCACCGACTGCATCGAGATAGGCATGGTGCCACTAATGACTGAGGAGCCTGAGCTGCAGGAGCAGCAGGGAAAGAGGAGCGATGGCTCATGCGATGGAGAGCTGTGTGGGGAGCAATGGGAGCTGCCTGACAAGTTGAGCAGCACAACAGAGGGTTGGATGAGGGGCCAACATGGTAGGTGGTGGTGTAGTGGTAGATGATGATGAGAAGGAAGGAAGGAAAGGAAGGAACACCACCAACACCACAAATACAGGCCACCCTTTTCTGTGCAGGCCATGAAGGAATAGGCTCTGGATGGACTTCATTACTTTGCAGGAGCTCAGCTCTGAAAATGGGGGTAATGTCACAGGACATAAAATCGAACTCAAATTGAGATTGATGTTAAATGCATCTTATGGTTGATCTCAGATGAAATTGACATTAAGCAGGCCTTATTGTCGATTTCACCTACAGGGCCATACAATGCTGTGGAATGAAATGACAAGCAACAGCTATGACAACACCATCCCCAAATGGGTTGGGGTGATCAGCGATGATGTCAGCAGCACCTGGAGGATGCTGTCGACAACCCTAGGCCAACCAGTAATGGCCAGGTGAGGTGCAGGGGCCCCTGCAAAGATAGGGGGACCTGCAGGAAGGGAAGGAGAGCCTGACACTGGCTCAAGGCCATGGAGCCACCAAAGAGGTATTGGTTGGAGGCCAGTGATGAGTCTCTAGGACAGTGGGACAGGCCCTGACACTGGCCTGATGCTGGAGGAGGGATGCTCTGGAGCATCTGCCACCAGCATACATATATACACATGCCTTGTGTGAGTGGAGAGGCAGGACCTCATCCACTCTATCATTCATTAACTTGTCAGTACATTTAGTATCACTATACTCACACTCATTGTCTCATAGAGTAGCAATCTTAGGCATTGCTACTACTCAGTGTGCCTCTGTTCAAGTCAGAGAACATATAGACAGCAGTCAGAACCACCACTGGCACCACAGGCCTCACCTGTGCAGGTGGAACCTACACTGCAGTCCTGGAACCTCCACCAGTACCATTACTATACAACGATGCCAGCTATCAGCATCATACAGCCTCAAGCATCATCTCTGACAATGGCAGTGCAGTCCATCTGCACTGCATACCTACATGAGGACAGTTAGCCCACTCCTGTCAAGTGTAGGACACACACCCAGCTACCATGAACATGCTGCATTACCTCTGAATGGAGTGGCAATGGCAGTCAGTCAACATCGAGCATAAGACGCAGTTAACATCGATCTCAAGTGAAATCGACATTTACTGGCTGTTAACCTTGAACTCAAACGAAATCGATGTTTACCTTGAGTTAACTTCAATTTCACGTGTCTGGCACACGACTGCTGACAGCAGGTATACACAATTGTCATGGCATACCTTACCCATACTGATGCTCTCAGGTGTCAAAAGGTGGGCCTGCTCAGTGCCATGCTTGTGACAACGATGCTGCCACCCAGGAAAGTCACCATGATACACAAGCCCTGGGTGATGAGCAATGTCCCAGCAGCAGTGAGAGATACCCACAGCATGGCAGTGGACACACGAAGTGGGCACATGGCATCAAAGACCCAGCAGATCCATGTACATTGAAGGGAAGCATCTACACCTCCAAATCAAGGCAAGAGGTTAGTCCATGGCCATGGCATGAACTGGGACAACAGAGACAGGGGGTACTTATGGGACTTGGAGTGCTTCACAATGAGCACAGGACCAGGTAGGCCAAGGCACCAAACCCTCAGTCAGGTGATGCATGATGATGTTATGGATTCGCTGATCTGCAGCATCACCCTGAGTAATGGTCCAGAGCTTGGGGTATCACCCAGCTGTGTACATGATCAGCAGCACTGGAGCCCAGAGTACCTGGGTCCATGCTATGACCTCAGCCCAACTCAGAACATGGGCCAATGACAGTGGCAGAGAAGGGTGGTGCAGGGGCACTGGAGGAGGCAGTGTGTGCCTGCCATCAGAAGGGGTGTCCCTCCACATCATGCCTGGAGGAGGAGGCAAAGGAGCATAGGCAGGCATACCAGGCACCTCAGGGGATGCTGGAGTGCCATCCAATCGAGCCAGTTCAGCCTCATAGTGCTCCTGGTGCTCCTTGCTGGGAGTGCACATGCCCAGGAAAAGAGGCTTGAGAGCAGGAGCAGGAGGGCCATGTGAGGCCAGCTCCACCAGTGAAGCAGCCATGACTTCCTCGACAGGCATAGCAGCTGCCTCAGAAGTGGGTTGAGGTGTCGAAGCACCTGTGGGCTGCCCACAGGCAGAGCCCCTGTTGTTAACCAAAGGGGCAGGAGCAGCAGCACCAATGGCTGGGAGGTCCTGGGCTGCAGAAGCAGCAGGAGAGGCAGATCACCAGCGAAAAAGGGCTGCCAAGGAGCAATAGGAGCTGCTCGACATGTCAAGCAGCACAGAGGAGGGTTGGGTGGAGGAGCTGACATGGTAGACAGCAGCATAGGGGAGATGATGATGAGCAGGAAGGAAGGAGGGGTAGAAGCACCCCACAAATACAGGCCACCCCTTTTCCTGCACAGGCCAGGAAGATTTAGGCTCTGGACAGACTTCATTACTTTGCAGGAGCTCAGCTCTGAAAATGGGGGTAATGTCACAGGACATAAAATCGAACTTGAATTGAGATCGATGTTAGATGCATCTTATGGTTGATCTCAGATGAAATTGATGTTAAGTGGGCCTTATCATCGATTTTGCCTACAGGGCTGTATGATGCTGTGGAGCAGCCATGACAAGTGATGACCACAATGACACCATCCCAGACAGGTCAGAGGAGACCAGTGATGGAGTCAGCAGTGTCTGGGGGATGCTGTTGACGACTCTGGGCTGACCAGTAATGGCTGGGTAAGGTGCAGGGGCCCCTGCATAGATAGGGAGACCTGCAGAAATGGAAGAAGAGCTTGACACTGGCTTGAGGCTGTGGAGCTAGCGAAGAGGTACTGGTTGGAGACCAGTGATGGGTCACAAAGACAGCAGGGCAGGCCCTGACACTGGCCTGATGCTGGCAGAGGGGCACTCTGGAGCAACTGCCACCAGCATACATACATATATACACATTCCTTGTGTGAGTGGAGAGGCAGGGCCTCATCCACTCTATCATTCACTTACTTGTCAGTACATTTAGTATTCTCACTTTCTTTGTCTTGTAGGGTAGCAATCTTAGGCATTGCTATCACTCAGTGTGCCTCCATTCGAGTCGGAGTACATAAAGGCATCAGTCAGAACCACCACTGGCACCATGGGCCTCACCTGTGCAGGTGGAACCTACACCACAGTCCTGGAACCTCCACCAGTACCATTACCATATGATGACACCAACTATCAGTGTTGCACAGCCTCAAGCATCATCTCCAACAATGGCAGCACAGTGCAACTGCACTGTACACCTACATGGGGACAGTTAGCCCACTCCTGTCAAGTGTAGGACACACATCAGGCTACCACAAATGTGCCACATTACCTCTGAACAGAGTGGCAATGGTGGTCAGTCGACATCGAGTGTAAAATGCAGTTAACATCAATCTCAAGTGAAATTGACATTTACTGGCCATTAACCTTGAACTCAACCGAAATCAATGTTTACCTTGAGTTAACTTCGATTTCATGTGTCTGGTGCATGACTGCTGACACTTGCCACCACCACACATGCTTGTTCCATCACCATGTGTCACAACTTCACCACCTTCACTGCTGCTCTCCATGTTGCCAACCCCTTCCCAGCCTCACCATTCACACTCATCAAGTGGGTGGCTCACCACCACACATCTGGGAAGACTTACAACATGCTCAAATGAGACCTCTCTGTGCTCAAGTCCTGGCACATTGACCTTGGTCTTTCCACTTCAGCATTCAACTCTGCCTGCCTTGAATGTGTTGTCCATGGGTTCAAGTGCATCATGGGTGATCCCCTCCCCACCACCAAGCTGCCTATCACCTTGCCTCTCTTACAGCAGCTTGTGCACACCCTCCCCTCCACCTGTGCATCTGAGCATGACCAGCATATGTTCCACACTGCCTTCTGTCTTGTCTTTGCCTGCTTCCTCCACTCTGGTGAGCTCACTTGGGAAGCACAAGGCCCCAATGTCCTCACCATGTCCACCATCTCCTTCACTGCTGACCTCTCATATGTGACCCTTATGTTGCCAGCCAGCAAGACAAACCCCTTCTGGCAAGGGGTTACCCTCACTGCCCTGGCTGTCCCTCTCAGCACATGCACCATGTCTGCTCTCCACACCATCTGCTGGCACCAACCTGCCTGTGCACCACTCTTTGAGCTCGAAGGGGGTAGACCCTTTGACTGTGGCTCTTTCATCTCCATGCTTCAACACTGCCTCAAGCTGTGCCAGGTCTCACCTGCAGCATACTCCAGCCACTCCTTCCATCATGGCACCACCACATGGGCTGTGGCCAACAGTGTCAATGCAGACACCATTCATGGACTTGGATGGTGGTGCAGTGACTGCTTCCATCACTACATCGACAGGTCTGCCTCTGACAGGGCTGCCACCATGAAGGCAGCTCTGTACTCCAACTCCACCACCCCTCTGCACCTCGACACCATCACCTGGCACGATTTCTGATTGGTTGCCTTCTTCTCAGTTGGGTCTCACCTTGCTCTCAGCCTCAGCTCATGACCATCACACCATGCAGTACACCACTCACACACCAGGTGGCCACAGCTGGGAGCTCGCAAGCAACTCTCCTGAGTTAGGCAACCAATCTTTATTCTTTTCAGTTATGGTCTTCATATTTGTTCTCTGTCTTGTATGAGTGTGTTTGTCTCATGGCTTGCAAGACATTGATGTATTTGTGGTAACTTTCCCTCTCACTTCCAGCCTCTGTGTCACAGGACATAAAATCGAACTCGAATTGAGATCGACATTAAATGCATCTTATGGTTGATCTCAGATGAAATCGATGTTAAGCAGGCCTTATTGTCGATTTCACCTACAGGGCCATACGATGCTGTGGAACGAAATGACAAGCAATGGCTATGATGACACCACCCCCAAATGGGTTGGGGTGATCAGCGATGATGTCAGCAGCACCTGGAGGATGCTGTCGACAACCCTAGGCCAACCAGTAATGGCCAGGTGAGGTGCAGGGGCCCCTGCGAAGATAGGGGGGACCTGCAGGAAGGGAAAGGGAGCCTGACACTGGCTCAAGGCCATGGAGCCACCAAAGAGGTATTGGTTGGAGGCCAGTGATGAGTCTCTAGGACAGTGGGGCAGGCCCTGACACTGGCCTGATGCTGGAGGAGGGATGCTCTGGAGCATCTGCTGCCAGCATACATATATACACATGCCTTGTGTGAGTGGAGAGGCAGGACCTCATCCACTCTACCATTCAGTTTACTTGTTAGTATGTTAGTATCTTTACTCTCACACTCTTTGTCTTGTAGGGTAGCAATCTTAGTCATTGCTACTACTCAGTGTGCCTCTGTTCAAGTCAGAGTACATATAGACATCATTCAGAACCACCACTGGCGCCACAGGCCTCACCTGTGCAGGTGGAACCTACACCACAGTCCTGGAACCTCCACCAGTACCATTACGATATGATGATGCTGACTATCAGCATCATACAGCCTCGAGCATCATCATCCCTGATGTTGGTGGTGCAGTTCATCAGCGCTGCATACCTACATGAGGACAGTTAGCCCACTCCTGTCAAGTGTAGGACACACACCCAGCTACCATGAACGTGCCACATTACCTCTGGATGGAGTGGCAATGGTGGTCAGTCGACATTGAGCATAAGAGGCAGTTAATGTTGATCTCAAGTGAAATCAACATTTACTGGCTGTTAACCTCAAACTCAAACGAAATCAACATTTACCTCAAGTTAATGTCGATTTCATGTGTCTGGTGCATGACTGCTGACACTCTGCACATTCAATTGCTGGTGCTGATAAACAATCGATTGGTCTTGTGGTATCATAACTCAGACTCTCAATTGAATATCTTAGGATTTATGATGTGTTGCTCAAGATTGCAACTCAGGCATCATACATGGTTGATCTCACAGTCAGCTGACTGGTGTCATACATCAACTGGCAGGTGTGCATGACTAATGATCACACATCATTGCTCAATAAGAAGCCATTCAATGTTACACCTTCCATTACAAGCAGACTCACTGACCTGCATTTGATTTATTATGATATGTTACATTTTCTGCCTCCCTTCTTGGCCATGCATTCTAGAGCTGGGATGGAAAAAATTTTCAAATTCTGCACCTGCATCCCGAACTGAGTAAGACTGAGCTCGCGACCGTCTTACTCTCTTCCAAACCACCACCACCACCACCACCACCACCACCACCACCATCACGCGCTGTTCGGCAAACGAACTGCGCGAGACAGACGACTCGACACCAAAACCTCTCTATAAAGCATTGAGCACACGTTCCGAGCGGTGCGCCAATCCACCATCCGCCATCCGCCATCCACTATCCATCGTCCACCATCACCACCATTGCTCACCCACCTACTCACCTTGCTCGCCACCACGTGCTGCCTTGGATCGACGCCGATTGCTTCGCCTGCTGCTTCGCTTACCTGCCCATCGTTCGATCTCAACCGAGGGCTGCAAGTTGGTGCTGCCTGTCCGATTGGCATTCCCAGATCGCGGTGGAAAAGGATGGATCTCGGTCAAGGCGCCGACCTGCAAGCCGCTGTTGATCGCGATGTCATCCAACTCATCGCGCAAGCCAGCAGCGAATCGGACCAATTGTCTCGTTACCATCCGATCATCGCCAACGCCTATCGATTCTTGATCGAGACGCTCCATCGCGGGCTTGATCAGCTGCCTCCGCTTGCCGTCCTTGCTCAGGCAGTCCAGAATCTTAATCAGCATGCAGCGTTGGTTCCTCGACCCTCGACGCCCCCTCGGCCCGTCTCAACGCATCATCCTGCGGCCGATGACACGCCCCGAGCCAAAAAAGCCAGAGTAGATGCGCACAACTTGCGCGCAAAGGTCGGCAAGGATTGGACCATCCTCTCGAGATCATGTAACGACCTCCGACATGACATGGAGGGCGGCGACGAGGATTTGATCTCTGTCAGTCTCGACATGTTTTTCTATAGGCTGGAACAGGACAAAGCTAGCTTTATACCCCATTTCAAGAATTTGCAGTCCTTTGATCGTCAGGACCAATCGCATCTGCAAGCATGCCAAGCAGCTGTCCGCAACGCAATGACCAGTGTCTTGCGCAAGGACCCGCCCTTGAAAAGTGACGAAGCGCTGTATTACCTTTTGGCCTCTCTCCCGCGTCCGGCTGCATCTCAAATGCAACAGTTGGATCCTTTTGAGGAGCCCCTCCGCCAGCGTCTAGCCGAAGGCTTCAGCCACCGTTATCAAGGTGATGCGCATCGCCGTCTGCTTTCCTTTGCAATGGGGGTCAATCTCTCTCTGTTCAGAAACAAGCCAGAGGGCCAAAAGCCCTACTACAAAGGCACCACCATCGTTCAATCCAGTGGTACGGGCAAGACCCGGATGGTGCTCGAACTCGGTCGCATCACCCCTCTCCTCTTTGTGTGTATTCGACCTGCGGCCGGCAGCGCACGCATCGGCTACCCGCTGGGCGATAAGCACATTGTGGACCTCACCTTGACCGAAATGGCGACATTCAGGTTGACTGACAACGAGAAGGCTGCCGTTCTGCTTGCCGCTTGGTTCGACACGCTGGCATCAACCCTGGAGAGAGAAGCCAGCCAGATGGCAAAGTTTGAAGCACTGGTCGAGCTCAACAACTTTGGCACTCGCGAGCATCAGGATCGGCGCAACACGTTTTTCGAGGGCGTTGCCAGGGAGGCACGCACTTTGGCCCACCTCGGCCCTGTCGGTGGAGAGTACAACGAGATCTTCAGACATTACCTTGATGCACCGGTGCGCCGCCTGAGCAAGCAGATCAGGCTGGTACAAGAGCATCTCGAGCTCCGGGGCGTAGGAGCAGCGCGTGACACGCCGGTCTTTGTGGCGATCGACGAATGCGTCACGTTTCCACCCGGCTTGCTCGACAGCATCTGTCGTGCCTGGGCATACATCGGAGGGCTAGAAGACAGGCAACGCCAAGCGCCCCGGGAGAGGGAACAACTGGGCAAAAGCGAACCTGAGGATGATGGCAAAAGCGGACGAGAGGATGATCTGGTCTGCTTTTGGCTTCTGCTGTTGAGCACCAATAGCAGCGCCACCACCCTCGTCCGGCCTCAGTCGGAATACAGTTCACTTAGGCATCAGAATGCTGTGCCTTTGCCTACCTTTGTTGGCGTCGGCTTCGACGTGCTTCGGGTGGAGCTGGAACCGCTTAAGATGGCCCTGAACGTCGCTGATCAGACACACATCCAAAAATATGGCCGACCGTTGTGGATCTCGTTGGTCGAAGGCAACTTCTGGCCCACGGCCATGACCAAGCTGATGGGCACGGGCACTTTTGTTCGTGCTAAGCCCACGATCTGCTTCAACGTCCTCGCCTCGCGTCTTGCCCTGCGATACGTTCCCACCCGAGGCGCCGACAACAGTCTGTTTGGGGAACAGGCCACGTTTGCACGCAACGCGGTCGATCGACACATGCGCATCCTCGACAGCGTGGATAGCGATGCCGTTCTCCACATCAGCTCGCCTTCGGAGCCTGTGCTTGCCATCGCCGCGTCGCTTGCCATGATGCCAACGCCCACACAGAATCTCGCCGATACCCCCGTTCCGCTTCAGAAGGCCGCCAACCGCTATGGCTCGATACTGGAGACCGTCAAGAGCATGTGTCTTGCCTCTGCGGATATCGACATTCTCAAGGGCGTCCGTGGCGAGCTGATGGCGCGCCTTTTGTTCATGACCGCCTGGGATGCGGCCAAAGTCAAAGAGCCTGGCTTTCAAACAAGCGAAAACTTGGCTTGGAAGGCTCAGTTGCTTTTGCAGCCCGTTGCGTTGGAGTCGATCTTGGACGGGCTGGTCCAGCTAGACCAAGCAAGCGTCAACGCGGTGCACAGTCAGATCGAACGCGTCTGCTCTCGCGTCCGAGATGGATCTCCTGCCGATGCCGACGTGCACGCCTGGACGCATTTTACACACTTTGACATCCTCGAGGTCAAGGTGCAACAGGTCTCGCCCGAATATCTGTGGTATTGTTGGAAGCGGGGTGTGGCGATCCAGATGGCGCATCCTCAGCATGGCGTCGATGGCATCATCCCCGTCTTTGTCGGCGACATCCGTCAACGTTTTGACGAGGGTGCGGGATGGGAAACGGCCACTGGGCTCAGTGACCGCCACGCCGGCGAGGCGCAGGCTGCTCGTCAGATGACGTACATAGCCTGGGAAGCCAAAAATCGTCGGATCACTTCTCCTGGCAAGGCGGATGAAGCTGCCAAGAGAGCTGCACATGCTGGACCGAGGCTCAGGTACGAGCAAGGAGCCGAAGCAGCGCTGACTGACCGCGGCATCCTGACGGTGCTTGCCGACATGGGTGCAAGAGATCAGCCAGCCAGGGTAAGAAGGATTGACGAGACCGAGTCGGTGCAGTTGTGGTTACGAGGCATCGGCGGACCGACCAACTACCCGTGTCTCGATACGCTCGGGATCCGCAACGTCGTTGTTGACTTCCTCAGCACTGTGGCCAACCGTGTGGACTACGAGGTCTACAATCGGATCCCTGACCCCATGGACTTGAACTCGGCCACAAACGCCGGCGATGACGACCAAGAAGGTTTGTCAGCTACGATTCAGCCACACGAGGAACACGGACAAGGCTCATTGCCAGACGAACCGATGGAGATTTGACTGGCTGAGCAAGCGCACATGGGTTTATTTCGCATGCGCTATCTACACCAGTTGAGTTTGGTGGGTGAGCTGATGTAGTCTTCGTTCCAAAAGTCTCAAAGTCCCATTCCCAAGATCTCAAGACCCATTCCCATGTCTAAAGTGTCGGTTCCCATGTCACAATCAAAATTGTGACTTTCATATGTATGTCTTGGCTGTGTGCATGTGACCTGGCCATCGAGGGCTTAGCCAGGATTAAGCGTCTGCCAAGGTAACTGGAGACTGTGGATGGGTTTGGTTCCCAAAGATAGGAGTTCAGGAGAATGACACAGCACTTTGTGGGGTAACTTTGGGCAGTACCAGTCTGGTGGGATGGCCAAGTGCTTTAGATGCTTTTGGCATGCCATCCACTCACTCACTTGTGTGGGTTGGAGCAGATGTGGTGGGGCATGCAGGGGTTGCAGTGATGGGAAAAGGAGGTGGTGCAAAATGGTTAGTGGTTTTGATTGCAAGGGGATGCACATCTAGAATTGAACTAAATCCTGTTGGAAAATGGTCTTCCTTCACCTCAGTGATACTCCCTGCCCTTGCCAGTCTGGGAGCTCTATTGTGACCACACACACTTGTCTCCCATGTTTTTCCACAGAGAGATCTGCAGTTTCCCATCAGCAATATTTGCCACTGTCAGTATCAGCTACTCTTGGTGACCAATGCCATGCCCATTCTGATGCCATGCTTGAGTCTTCAGGATGACTCTTCCATGCATGGCACCATACATAGCAACAAGTCCTTCCATGTCACAATGGGTACCTGATGATGGAACATATACATCAAAACACACTCTCTTTCAGTCCCAGCTTTGTGGTTATACAACCACCCCACAGTCCTTCCATGTGTTATCTTCTGTTCTTGCCTTGTATCTTAGTATCTCCCTACATTGTCACCATATGTGCAATGTAGGCAAGGCATTCCCTATATATGGATTGCCCTTATGGCAGTTCCATAATCTTTTGCTTAATTGAATCATTCTTCACATTACCATACCCCTTCATCATCTGTCTGTCTTATTCCTTCTGCCATCCAGGCAAGTGTTGTACTGCCATCAGTGGTTCCCCCTTGGCTCCCTGCAAGTCCTTTATCATCATACTCAGTGGTTACAGAACATATCTAAGCTGAAATATCCTCAGACTGAGCTTTACATGCAATTCTGCCATCAGGAAGACTTTAGTGAGCTAGCTACTCATTTCAGATCTCTTGGCAGATACTGGACACTTTTCACCTGGCAATTCTCCACCTTTGGTAGCTCCTTGGCAGTGGTCAATTTCCAATAGGTTATGAGCCCAAATGCAAGTTGATTGGAAGCCACTCATCAGTACAACACTCACTCAAACAACAGAAGGAATCTTCATTTGATTCCAGACAATGAAGATACCAATGTCACTACCCCTGTAAGTGACAACTCTTCTTGTACTCCATCATCTTTTACTACCTCATCAAATACTCCTGATCCTAGGAGACATTGCAATATGGCTACCAATCAAGCCAACATTAATCCCTCTATGCAGAGGCTCCCTTGCCTCCATGATTCAGTTGACTACTTCAGATGGTGATCTGAAAGTAAGACCATCCTGATGCAGAAAGGTCCTGATATCTATGATGCCATCATGATTGCAACTCCAGTACCTCCCTTTGGCATGGAGGAATACTGGGAATGGTGTTGCTTCAATCTTACTGCCCACAGCATTCTTCTCATGAGCATGTCAACTGAAATAGCTACAGCAGTTGAACATTATGAAATGGCTCATGAAATCTGGATTCACCTTGAAAGGTCTTTTAGCCAGAAACTCCATTATTACCTCAAAGAGATCAAGACCAACTTCAATAGTCTTCATCAAGACAAAGCCTCCATCACCACATATATGACCAAGATTGCTATGATGGCTGAGCAACTCAAGTTGGGCCAAGTTGAGGTTACTTGGCACAAGTGCTTTACTGTCCTCATGAAAGGACTACATCACAAATATGCAAGCATATGTTCCCAGTTGGAACAAGATTACTGATGACACTGAGAGATCCAGACTCTTCAGGTTGTGCATGCTGACAGTGATTCTGAGCCCCTCACCATCATGAATACTGCCATTGATGAGAAAATCAAGTACAACCAAATTGTTGATCAACTCAAGGCTGAAGAAATCAGGCTAGGTCTCCATGTCTATGGAATGAACCAGTGACCTTGGCAACAGGTCTCTGCTTTCTAATATGCAAGACCAGGGCCATAAGCCCAATTTGTGATCCAAGAAATCTCAGCAATTGCTGAAGGGTTGCCAGCAGGATTCCTGAACTGGGCAGCAGCAGAGTTGCAGGCCTATCAAGGAAGTTACCTGCCATTGTTGCCAGGAGAAAGGCCACTATGCCAACAGATGCAACAATCCCAGAAAAGAGTGAAAGAGTGAAACCACTCTCATTACTGGCCTCATTGCTCCTGAGACCACCTTATTGACCACCAACAATGGCTATGGCAAGCCTATGGACTGGATTCTCAATTCAGCATTGACAGTGCACATTTGCATTAACAAGGATTTATTCTGCAACCTCAATGATGAAATTACTGCCCCTATCCTGAGCAGCAGCCTGGAGCATGTCAAGGTTTGAGGTAAAGGCACTGTCAAGATTCTTGCTGATCTCAGCAATGGAGAGAATCATACTCTCATGCTGCAGAATGTGTACTACATTCTGACATATGCAGCCAATCTCATTTCACTCAACCTCATCGCCAAAGTCACCAAGATTAGTATTTTCAGTGGCAAGCTCATCATGATGAAGCATGGTCAAGTTATTTTCAGAGGGACAACTTGATGCATGCTCACCTTCCTCAATCAGCCCTGAGCTAAGTTTGCCATGCTCACCACAAAGGAAGTGACATTGGAGACCACCTGGCACCAACATCTTGGTCATCCAGGAATGGCCTGAATGAAAGAGATCTCATGTCTCATTCCTGATGTTGCTAAAGAACTCAACATCACCAAGTGCAACATTTGCAAAGTCAGCAAATCACACAAGCAGCCTTTCAGTCCCAGTACCATGATGACTACTGAGCCCCTTCAGCTCATCCATTCTGACATCATAGGCAAGATGAGGGATGTCACTCCTGAAGGTTTCCAACATGTGGTTACCTTTATCAACAACTTCACTTGTTTCATCACCATGTACCTCATGTAACACAAGAGCAAAGTCTTCTCCACATTTGAGATGTATCAGACCCTCATGGAGAACCAGACAGGTTGAACCATTAAGTGGTTGCAAACCAACAATGGTGGAGAATATATCAATCACAATTTTGGCAGATATCTTGCCAATGCCAGCATTCAGCATGAAACTTTGGCTCCTTACACCCCTCAGCAAAATGGTGTTCTGGAAAGGATGAACTGAACTCTCTTCAACATCACCTGATTTTTGCTTCTTCAGGCAGCTGCCCCTCACTATTTTTGGGGGGAGGCCCTTCAACATGCAGTATACCTCAATAATTGCATGCCAAGCAAGCCCTTAGCAATGTCATCACCTTACAAGCGATTCCTCAACAGGGATCCTGATATCTCCAAACTTCAAGTATTTGGATGCCAAGCCTGGGCACACATTCCTGAGGCCAACCAAACTAAGCTCAATGATCAAGCACTTGCCACCATCTACATCAGTGTTACCAATGGCTCCAAGGCATTCAAGCTGCTTGACCCTCATATGAAGATGATTCTAACTGCTCACCATGCTACTGTCAGCAGTTGCACACCAGACATGTGAAATCAAGGTTAACTCAAGGTAAACATCGATTTCATTTGAGTTCGAGGTTAATGGCCAGTAAGCATTGATTTCACTTGAGATCAATGTTAACTGCACCTTACACTCGATGTTGACTGACTGCCATTGCCACTCTGTTCAGAGGTAATGCAGCATGTTTGTGGTAGCCTGTTGTGTGCCCTATACTAGACAGGAGTGGGCTAACTGTCCCCCATGTAGGTATATGGTGCTGTCAAGCTGCATCATCATCATTGAGGATGGTGTAGAGACTTGTATGGCACTGCTGGTTGGCATCATCATATGGTAATGGTACT
Organism: Ustilago lituana; assembly: GCA_928869825.1. Classification (NCBI taxonomy): domain Eukaryota; kingdom Fungi; phylum Basidiomycota; class Ustilaginomycetes; order Ustilaginales; family Ustilaginaceae; genus Ustilago; species Ustilago lituana. The sequence goes on from CAKMYA010000051.1 coordinate 15,906, forward strand.
GGTGTAGGTTCCAGGACTGCAGTGTAGGTTCCACCTGCACAGGTGAGGCCTGTGGCACCAGTGGTGATTCTGACTGATGTCTATATGTACTCTGACTTGAATGGAGGCACACTGAGTGATAGCAATGCCTGAGATTGCTATCTTATGAGACAAAGAGAGTAAAGATACTAAATGTACTGACAGGTAAATGAATGATAGAGTGGATGAGGCCCCACCTCTCCACTTGCACAAGGAATGTGTATATATGTATGTATGTGTGTATGCTGGCAGCGGTTGCTCCAGAATGTCCCACCACCAGCATCAGGCCAGTGTCTGGGCCTGCCCTGCTGTCCTTGAAACTTGTCACTGGTGTCTAACCAGTGCCCCTTAGCTAGCTCCATGGCCTCAAGCCAGTGTCAAGCTCTTCTTCCCTTCCTGCAGGTCCCCCTATCTATGCAGGGGCCCCTGCGCTTTACCCAGCTGTTACTGGTCAGCCCAGGGTCATCAACAGCATCCTCCAGGTGCTGCCAACATCATCACTGATCACCCCCAACCCATTTGGGATGGTGTCATCATAGTCATTCCTTGTTGTGTTTGTTCCACAGCATTGTACAGCCCTGTGGGCAAAATCATTGTTAAGGCCCACTTAACATCAACTTCATCTGAGATCAACTGTAACATGCATTTAACATCGATCTCAAATCAATTTCGACTTTATGTCCTGTGACAATTGGCATCAACAGTGCTGATGTCTGTGAGGGGAGATGAGGGCCTAGTGCTTGTTGCAAAGGCATCTGAGGGGATCATTGGTGGTGGTGTAGGTGGGGCCATAGTCTTGGATGAGGCCTTAGAGGCCATTTTTGATGGTTTCCTAGGGCTCCAGAAGTGAGCCATGGTTGGGATGGATACTGTTTTTCTGGATGGGGGTGCTCAGTGTCACAGGACATAAAATCAAACTCAAATTGAGATCGACATTAAACATGTCTTACAGTCGATCTCAGATGAAATCGATGTTAAGCAGGTCTTATCATCGATTTCACCTACAGGGCCATACGACGCTGTGGAATGAAAACAACAAGCAACAACTATGACTGCACCACCACAAAGGGGTTGTGGGTGATCAGTGATGATGTTGGCAGCACCTGGAGGATGCTGTCAACGAACCTAGGCCAACCAGTAACAGCTGGGTGAGGCACAGGGGCCCCTGCGAAGATAGGAGGGACCTGCAGGAAGGAAGGAGAGTCCGACACTGGCTCAAGGCTGTGGAGCCAGCAAAGAGGTAGTGGTTGGAGGCCAGTGGTGAGTCTCTAGGACAGAAGGGGCAGGCCCTGACACTGGCCTGATGCTGGCAGCAGGATGCTCTGGAGCAACTGCCACCAGCATACACACATGCATATATATACACATTCCCTGTATGAGTGGAGAGGCAGGGGCCTCATCCACTCTATCATTCATTAACTTGTCAGTATGTTTAGTATCTCTATAATCACACTCATTGTCTCATAGAGTAGCAATCTTAGGCATTGCTACTACTCAGTGTGCCTCTGTTCAAGTCGGAGAACATATAGACAGCAGTCAGAACCACCACTGGCACCACAGGCATCACCTGTGCAGGCAGAACCTACACTGTGGTCCTGGAACCTCCACCAGTACCATTACTTCATGATGACACCAACTACCAGCATCATACAGCCTTGAGCATCATCACCGATGATGGCAGTGCAGTCCATCAGCGCTGCATACCTACATGAGGACAGTTAGCCCACTCCTGTCAAGTGTAGGACCCACACTAGGCTACCATGAATGTGCTGCATTACCTCTGGATGGAGTGGCAACAGCAGTCAGCTGACATCGAGCATAAGAGGCAGTTAATGTTGATCTCAAGTGAAATCGATGTTTACTGGCCATTAACCTCAAACTCAAATGAGATTGACATTTACCTCGAGTTAATGTCGATTTCACATGTCTGGTGTGCAACCGCTGACACTCAGCTCCCCCTGTTTTATATCTTTTGGTCAGTACAAGTTGTTGAGAAATATTTCGATACTTAGCTTAATCTTTTTGGTGTTCTTGAGGCACCATGCATGTGTATCTGCTGTACTCTTGTTGCCTTTCCTGCTGAGGTAGGCTACCTTTTCATCGAAAGTACTGATGACCTCAATAAACATTTCAGGCATTTCTTCAGTGTTCTACTATCTATTCTTTCCTTTCTGCACCATGAATCACTTGGTTGGGTACCAAGTAAGTATGTAGGTGTGCTCCCCCTCACTCCAAACAAGTCTGAGCTGAGTCAATGGTGAGCTGGCCAGATGGGTGGATCCCATTGACAACTTGTTAACTCAGATGGATCTTGATGTTCTTCAGTAGCCATTTGGTGGGGGGCAATATTTTAAATTAGCTTTTGGTGGTCCCACAACCTTCATTCATGGGTAGAGGGTTGAACCTGTCAGACAGGCTGAGCATGTTCAACAAGTTCCTCTGCTTAATCCCATTGAAGCTTTTTGTGAGGATATCAGCAGGTTGATCCCTCATGCCAATCTGTTGTGCTTCAATGTTTCCCAGACTCTGCTGTTCATGCACAAGATGAAACTTAATGTTGAAATGCTTTGTGCACTTGGCATCCTTGGGGTTCTTGGCCATGTCAGCGGTCATGTGCCAGACACATGAAATCGACATTAACTCGAGGTAAACATTGATCTCAGTTGAGTTCAAGGTTAACAGCCAGTAAACATCGATTTCACTTGAGATCAATGTTAACTGCCTCTTACACTCAATGTCAGCTGACTGCCATTGCCACTCTGTCCAGAGGTAATGTGGCATGTTCATGGTAGCCTAGTGTGTGTCCTACACTTGACAGGAGTGGGCTAACTGTCCTCATGTAGGTATGCAGCACAGATGAACAGCACCACCATTGTTGGGGATGATGGTGCTCGAGGCTGTACAATGCCGATAGTCAGTGTCATCATATAGTAGTGGTACTGGTGGAGGTTCCAGGACCACAGTGTAGGTTCTGCCTGCACAGGTGATGCCTGTGGTGCCAGTGGTGGTTCTGACTGCTGTCTATATGTTCTCCAACTTGAACAGAGGCACACTGAGTAGTAGCAATGCCTAAGATTGCTACTCTATGAGACAATGAGTGTGAGTATAGTGATACTAAATGTACTGACAAGTTAATGAATGATAGAGTGGATGAGGTCCTGCCTCTCCACTCACACAAGGCATGTGTATATATGTATGCTGGTGGCAGATGCTCCAGAGCATCCCTCCTCCAGCATCAGGCCAGTGTTGGGGCCTGCCCCACTGTCCTAGAGACTCATCACTGGCCTCCAACCAATACCTCTTTGGTGGCTCCACAGCCTCGAGCCAGTGTTGGGCTCCCTTTCCCTTCCTGCAGGTCCCCCCTATCTTCGCAGGGGCCCCTGCACCTCACCCAGCTGTTACTGGTTGGCCTAGGGTTGTCGACAGCATCCTCCAGGTGCTGCTGACATCATCGCTGATCACCCCAACCCATTTGGGGATGGTGTTGTCATAGCTGTTGCTTGTCATTTCATTCCACAGCATTGTATGGCCCTGTAGGTGAAATCGACAATAAGGCCTGCTTAATGTCAATTTCATCTGAGATCAACCATAAGATGCATTTAACATCAATCTCAATTTGAGTTCGATTTTATGTCCTGTGACATTACCCCCATTTTCAGAGCTGAGCTCCTGCAAAGTAATGAAGTCCATCCAGAGCCTATTCCTTCATGGCCTGCACAGAAAAGGGTGGCCTGTATTTGTGGTGTTGGTGGTGTTCCTTCCTTTCCTTCCTTCCTTCTCATCATCATCTACCACTACACCACCACCTACCATGTTGGCCCCCTTGTCCAACCCTCCATTGTGCTGCTTGACTTGTTGGGCAGCTCCCATTGCTCCCCATGTGGCTCTCCTTCACACAAGCTGCCACTCCTCTTCCCCTGCTGCTCCTGCAGCTCAGGCTCCCTCAGCCATTAGTGGTGCTGTGCCTGTCTCAGTGCAGTCAGTGGGCACTGGCCCTAACCCCTCTGGTGGTGATATGGGCTCTGCTGTCAGGCAGCCCATGGATCCTGTGGCACTGTGCACCACTTCCGAAGCAGCTGTCATGCCCATCGAGGAAGCTGCAGTTGCCTCACTGGTGGAATTGGCCTCCCATGGCCCTCCTGCTCCTGCCCTCCTGCCTCTCTTCCTGGGCACATGCCCTCCCAGTGAGGAGTGCCAAGAGGTGTATGAGGCCAAGTTGGCACACCTGGACAGCACTCCCACCTCTCCTGCAATGCCTGGAATGCCTGCATATGTTCTGTCACCTCCTCCTCCAGGCATGATGTGGAGGGATACTCCCTCTGATGGCAGGCACATGCCTCCTCCCCTGGTGCCTCTGCACCACCCCTCTCCATTGCTGCCAGTGGCCCACACTCTGAGTTGGGCCAAGATCACTGCCTGGACCCAGGTACTCTGGGCTCCAGTGCTGCTGATCCTGTATGTGGCTGGCTGTTACCCTGAGCTTTGGACCATCACTCAGGGCAATACTGCAGATTGACACATCTGCAACATCATTATGTGGTGTCTGACTGAGGGTTTGGCCCCCTGGCCAACTTGGACTTGTGAGTGCTGTGCAGTGCTCCAGATTCCATAAGTCGCCTGTTCCGCTGTCCTTGCTGAACTTGTTGAGCTTGTTTACTGACCTTCTGCTTTGACTTTGTTGCCCAGTTGCTTTCCCTCATTGTTTGTGGATCTGCTGGGTCAGTGGTGCCATGTGCCTGTTGTCACAGGACATAAAATCGAACTCGAATTGAGATCGACATTAAACATGTCTTACAGTCGATCTCAGATGAAATCGATGTTAAGCAGGCCTTATCATCGATTTCGCCTA
>CAKMYA010000052.1:0-29357 GCA_928869825.1 Ustilago lituana
GTTTACCCATTCAGTCTGACCATCAGTTTGCAGGTGGTAGGCTGTGCTGAAAGTGGTTGATGCTGAGATGCAGTGAACCTCCTCCAGGCTGCTGATATGAACTGCCATCCATGATCAGAGACAATGTGGTCTGGTGTGCTGAAATGTATGAAGACTGTGACTTCCAAGAGCTTGGCAGTATCCTCTGAGGTTGCCGACTTAGGTGTCAGCGCTAGGATGGCAAACTTGGTGAGATGGTCAACCACAATGAGGATTGAGTCGTAGCCTTCTGAAGGCGGCAGTCCTTCAATGAAGTCCATGGAGATCAAGCCCCAAGGCCACTTGGGCATGGACAATGGTTGCAAAAGGCCATATGGCTGGTGGCGTGGGGCCTTGTAATGAGCACACACTGGGCAGCTAGCTACATAGTCTGTGATCCACACAGCCATGCATGGCCAGTAGTAGTGCTGTCATGCTAGCTCCAGCATAGTGTCACACCTGGCATGTCCTGCTGTCAGTCTGTCATGGCACTGCAACAACACCATGTAGCACAGGTGCTCAACTGATAGGGATTGGTCCTGTACCTTGGCTGCACTTCTGGTGTCATTGCTGCCTTGCTTGCCAGGCAGTGTGACCTTTGGCACAACCAAACAGCCATCCTTGTACCATAACCCATCCCTTCATTCGAAATGGCCTTGATCATACAGCTTTATCAGTTCAAGGTTGAGGGGCTGGAAAGTCCTTATGAGCTCCTTAAATCCTCCTGCCATGATATCTGCCATAGAGGGCAATGCCAGAGGTGCTTCACGAGATCGACAATTATCATCCCTTATGCTTGAACTCAATTGAGTTCGACAATTACATGTGTTTTCGGTCGAACTCATTTGAGATCGATGTTTAATGGCATTTATCATCGATTTCGTGTCGGGTTTGGCAAATAGCTGGGCCAGCAGCAGTTGTCAAACATTATGCTCCCATTCTTTGCCAGCAGGCTGCATATCGCTTCGCCTTGTCAAGGTGTCAGGCTCACCTGCTTTGTCCCCTGGCCTGTATTGTAGAACGAAGTCGAAATCGGCTAGTAGCACTGCCCATTGAGCTTGCTGACTGTTGATGCACTGTTGAGACTTGAAGTACTTGAGCACTTCGTGATCTGTGAGGATGATGAGCTGCGATGGCAGGCCTGCCAGCATATGGTGCCACTGGGTCAGGCATGCCACCACTGCAAGCAATTCCTTGTCATGGATCTCGTAGTTCTGCTCTGCTGAATTCATCTTGCGAGAATAGAAGGTGATTGGATGCCATCATCCCTCATGCTCTTGTTTGAGGACTCCAGCTATAGCATAGTCACTGGCATCAGTCTCCATTCATGTGGGCAGGTGGTAATCGAAATGGCGGAGTACCCCTGCTGATGTGAATGCCATGATGAGACTGTGGAATGCCCTCTCTGCCTCCTCTGGTAGCTTGAACTTCTTGAAATGCTCAGTTGGCTTGACCAGCGATGTGAGTGGCCTCACAATGTGTGTGAAGTGTGAGATGAATCATCGATAGAAGTTGGCAAAGCCAAGGAAGTGCTGGATGTCGTGGATTGACTCAGGGACCAGCCATTCCTTAATGGTCTGTACCTTCGCTTCATCCATCTTGATTCCTTGTGGCATGATAACATAGCCTAGGAACTCGATGGTTGTGGTGTGGAACTCACATTTCAACAGCTTCATGAAGAGTTGGTGCTTGTGTAGTCACTGTAGCACCTCTCGAATGTGGCTGACATGCTCCTTCAGGTGGTTGCTGAAGATGAGGAAGTCATCTAAATATACCACCACATAGATACCAAGGATATCATGGAAGATACCATTAACAAGTGACTGAAAGTGTGAGGGAGCATTTGCCAGCCCAAATGGCATGACAAGGTACTCATAGAGCCTGAGTTGAGTACCGAAAGCTGTCTTCCATTTGTTGCCATCTGCAATGCATACCAAGTTATATGCCACCTTGAGATCCAGCTTGCTGTATACCTTGGCCTTCCACAGTAGGAAGAGCTGCTCCTCAATGAGGGGTAATGGGGCATGATTCTTCACCATAACCTCATTGAGGCCTCAGTAGTTGACACAAAGCTGCAGGCCTCCATCCTTCTTTGGCACGAAGAGCACAGGTAAGTGTGCTGGGTTCTTTGATGGACAGATGAAGCCCTTCGTGATATTCTCATTGAGGTATTTGTGCAACTCCTCCAGCTCTTTGGGTCCCTGTAAGTACAGAGGCCCTCGAGGCAGTTGGGTGCCTGGCAATAGCTTGATCGAGAGATCATGGTCCATCCTTGGAGGCAACTTGTTGGCTTCAGTCTCACAGAAGACCTGATGGAGATCCTGGTATTCCTCAGGTATCTCCTTCGCCTTCGGCTCCTCCTGAGGTTCAACCTCCATCTCGATACCTTTGTCACTGCCTGTAGGGACGAAGCTGTACATGGGTACCATGGTGGGATCGACATCCAGGAGCATGCATCCTATGGGACCATTGTGGTGGGCCGCTCATATGAGCTGTTTGGTGGAGACAAACTTGTTCCCATGAGCTACAAGATTGGTTGCTGAAATTGATGTTAAGGATGCATTATCTTGGATCTTGGTTGAAATCGAAGATATGCAAGGTTTATCATCGATTTCAGATGAAATCGATGGTAACTGCCCCTTAACTTCGATTTCGAGGCTGGGCTGGAAATCGAGAGTACCGGTGTGCCAATCTACCCTGGGCCTGAGTTTCCTGAGTAGCTCATAACCTAGGATGACATCATAGTCATCAATGTCTGTCACCTCTGCATCGAAAGGGCCAACTAGGTAACCTCCTATGCCCACAGTGACCAAGGCAGCACTGTCGATCTGTAAGGTATGACCAGTAATACCATGAATGCTTCTTTTATGTATAGGTTTTGTGGGTATTTGATGGGCTGAAATGAATGTATGAGCAATTATAGACACTCCGGCACCTGTGTCAGCCAGCATTTGAGCTGGGTGACCAGCAATGGTCCCATCGATCTCAAGTACTGGCTTCTGCGATGCTGCAGAGAAACAGAAACGACAGTCTTGATATGTACAGTGTGATGACAAGGATGGATTCAGGGCAACACATGCCATCAGTGTGCTGTCCCATGCCTGTTTCCCTGGTCAGCATCACCTTCCTGGGACTGGGTGTTCTCCTCATCCTCATTGGTGTAGGCAGCCAGGTTGATGTCAGCTTCCTGGTTGCCCTCCTCAGATGCCTCTTCATCATCTTCAGCATCATCAGCTTGCTTGTTGATGACATAAACATGGCCACTCTGTGGAGCAGGGCTGCGAGGTGCAGCTGGTGGGCTGGGTACTCTGGGCATGGCCTTGGGACAGTTGTGCTGCCAATGGCCTGGCTGGCCACATAGGCTGCACTGGTCTGGTCCAAAGGTGGTGCCACCGACATTGGTTACTGGCAGCTTCTGAGCCAAGTGAGGAGGCAAAGGCCTCCTAGGGACGGTATTAGGCATGGCTCTGCTATGTTGACCCCAACCGCTTGTCCTGTTGCTAAATGGCGGTGCCTCCTTCCCTTTCCCCTTGTCCATAGTGGGCGCTGCCATGCTAGCAGGATGAGCTGGGGTCGAGAGGAGATGGGCATTGTTGGTGTCCAAGGTTCGAATGTGGTCAATGCTCTCCATGCTGTGATACCATTCCCAGAGGTTGGAAGGGGGATCGTGCTCGAACTTTTGATGCATCCTGGTGGTGAGACCTGTCTTGAAGAGACCCATGATGAGCTTAGGGTTCCCATCGAGGCCTGCACAGTTTGCTAGGTCTTGGAAACGTTCAACATAGCATGTGGCCATGCCTGGTTTGTTGCTGACTTGACAGAGGATGGAGAGCTCAGCATAGGTGGTGAACGAGTCGACCATCTGACCAAACTGATCCCTCAAATGGGCACAGAACATGTCCCAGTTGTGGAACAGTTGTCCCTGAAGCTTAGGGTCAACCTGAAGCTTGGAATCCCACCATTCCTTGGCAGATCCTTCCAAACATTCTGAAGCAATGGCCACCCGATGCTGATGGCTTGTGATACCATATTGAGCGAACCAGCTGTTGGCCTTGATGAGGAACAGCTCAACATCCTTGGTATCCAGCTTGGGAAACAGGATCTTCATGTCTGCAGGGAGTGCCTTAGGCTCCTGGCCCTCACCTTCGAACACTGTGATGGGCTTGAGAGGCTCACGATGGTGCCTAGGGCCCATGGGGGTCACATAAACATCGACATTGCTGAACTCCACAGGCCATACCTTCACCATTGACCTGGGCATCGGTGTTTGGGGATCCTCCACTCAGGCAAACCTGGTCTGAGCCATCATTGACTCGCCAAGAGGTGGTGCTGACCTCGATTGGCCTACTGGTGATGGTGTAGCCAGTTCCTCACCTTGGTACAGCCACCAGTTACCTAGCATGGCCTGCTGCCATTCTCGGTTAGCTTCAGCTTCTTGTCGCTGTTGCTCCATCATCTGCTGGAGCATGGCTACCACTGACCTGAGGTCAATGGCCCTGAGGTGCTCCTCAGACTGATCATTGGGTGCCATAGTGAATGTGGGGCACTGCTTGAACGATCCACTCTAATGTCAGCAGTCACATGCCAGACACATGAAATCGATGTTAACTCAAGGTAAACATCGATTTCATTTGAATTCGAGGTTAACAGCCAGTAAACATCGATTTCACTTGAGATTGACATTAACTGCCTCTTACGCTCGATGTCAGCTGACCGCCATTGCCACTCCATCCAGAGGTAATGTGGCATGTTCGTGGTAGCCTAGTGGGTGTCCTACACTTGACAGGAGTGGGCTAACTGTCCTTGTGTAGGTATGCAGCGCTGATGAACTGCACCGCCATTGTCAGGAATGATGCTCAAGGCTGTATGTCACCAGTAGTCAGCATCATCATATAGTAATGGTACTGGTGGAGGTTCCAGGACTGCAGTGTAGGTTCCACCTGCACAGGTGAGGCCTGTGGTGCCAGTGGTGGTTCTGACTGCTGTCTATATGTTCTCCAACTTGAATGGAGGCACACTGAGTAGTAGCAATGCCTAAGATTGCTACTCCATGAGACAATGAGTGTGAGTATAGAGATACTAAACATACTGACAAGTTAATGAATGATAGAGTGGATGAGGCCCCACCTCTCCACTCATGCAGGGGATGTGTATATATATATGCATGTGTGTATGCTGGCAGCGGTTGCTCCAGAGCATCCCACCACCAGCATCTGGCCAGTGTCAGGGCCTGCCCCTTCTGTCCTAGAGCCTCGCCACTGGTCTCCAACCACTGCCTCTTCACTGGCTCCATGGCCTCAAGCCAGTGTTGGGCTCTCCTTCCCTTCCTGCAGGTCCCCCCCTATCTTCGCAGGGGCCCCTGCACCTCACCCAGCTGTTACTGGTTGGCCTAGGGTCATTGACAGCATCCTCCAGGTGCTGCCAACATCATTGCTGATCACCCCCAACCCCTTTGGGGTGGTGCCATCATAGTTGTTGCTTGTCATTTTCGTTCCACAGCATCATATGGCCCTGTAGGCGAAATTGACGATAAGACCTGCTTAACATCGATTTCAATTGAGATTGACCATAAGATGCATTTAACATTGATCTCAATTCAAGTTCAATTTTATGTCCTGTGACAGGTGGCATTCATCGAGTGCAACATGCCAAACCCTTGACCTCGCAACTAGGTAAGTCTCCTTGGCCCCATTACTGGTCTCAAGAGCTCATGCTGACCATCTCTCATACAGCTGTGCTTGTGTCTTGACTCTTGAGCACTCTGTTGCTCTTCAGCACTGTGTTCTTTCCCATTTGCATCGCTCTTCTCATGTCTGTACCCCCTTCATGTAGTTTGGCATCTCAATACATTCAGATTGAGCTTACCATGTGTGGTTGTGAGTGTGTGATACCAGGCCAACTGACTTAGATGTATACACAGTCTCATCATGCTTAGTAATGCTGAAACTGCTTAGTCATCACACTGTATCATGCCTGTGCAATTTATAATCTGTCACTCTAACACCACTGTACTACTCATGTAGTATCTGTCTCACAGTCATGCTTGATCTCTACACTAGCTCTGTATTACTCACACATCAGTGTTACATCATCATTGTATAGTTCTCACAGACTTAAATTATGGTACAACATCAGCCGATTTATCAGTCTTCACACAGCAGTTCTGTAAGAGGCACTGTGCCAGTTAGACACAGTGTGAGTATTTCCAATGTGTGACACAATGGAAATTCATACTTTTTTTAAAACTGATCCACAGGCTACTCCATCAGCTGTGGTTTAGTACTTTTGATAAAACAGTTAACCATTCCTGCTGGAGCATTGCTGGAATAGTTTTGATCCACATGGAGGTTGTGGAGCACCTCTGGTTCAGTTTTGGTTGTTCCACAGCATGTGGTCAAGTTGCTGGACAAGCATTGATTCAGCAATGATCCAGCAATGGACCTGTATTAGCTGTGGAACAGCTGTGGATTAGTCCAGTATCAGCTGAAGAAGCAAAAAGGCAATTTACACCTTTTTGCAGTCGTGTTTGATGACACCACCATAGCATGTTTGAGGATATGTTTGATGACCTGTACATTAGTTCGATGTAGTTGATGGAGAATTCACACATTGATCAACTACCTTGCCTGCATTGTATGATATCACTGCCTCTGTTGTTCGATAACGAGTGCATTGTTCACTAACAGCTTGTGGTGTTCCAATGCATGTTCCATTGTGTATGTGCAAGCTACCATACATGATGATGAGGACATTGTGAACTAGAGACCAAAACATTCAATGGAATCTGAAGCATTGTGATCATGACCAAGGGGGTGTCCAGCCTTGGTGATGACCAGCCAGCGAGTTGCTTCGTAAATCCACCCATTGCAGTCAGTGGCACTGACTGACTGCAGCATTTGCTTGATGATGTTGACCAAGCTGGCATGGTCTGTGAGCTCCTGGCATGTCACAACTGGCTTGATCTTCCCAAAGATGTTCTCGGTGATGTTGAGCCACAGCAAGTATGGTGGTAGAAACTCGATGTGGTGTCCATGTGCAACAATGTTGAGGAAGCCCAGATTGTGATGGAAGCAGGCATTGTCCATAACGAAAGTCGCATGCTGTCCATCCTCAAACAATGGAAAGATCTTTTCATTGAAGAAGTCAATGAGCTTGGCCAAGTTCCAGGCACCAATGATGGTCTGGTGTGCCCAGATACCTGAATGATTGACAGCAACCAAGAGCGAAACATTGCACTCTCGGTTGGCTGGGTGATTCTCCTGTTGTGCTCACTGGCCAGTAGGAGCACAACTGTGAGACCTCATCATGTGGAGGTTGAAGCCTGCTTCATCAAAGAAGATGACATCAGAATATGATCTTCCTTCAAGTCAAAACTGATGAGCGTACTCCTGATGGGCTCACATGGTCTCGCTGCTGTTGTGGTGGTCATGCTCAATGTGAAGATGCTTCAGCATCATATGAGCATGGTTCTCGAGAGCACAGCTGATGGTAGCAAGTGATACCAAGATGGTGCCAAAGCATGATTTGAGCTCAGCCTTGAGCTCCTCCAGCATGGTGCCTGGATGACAAGCAAGGATGGCAATGAGGTGGTCGAGATGCTCATCCTGCAGTCATGGCACTCGATGTGCTCCTCCTCAGCACCCAGCTGCAATGTCACCATGATCCTCATACTGCTTCCAGATGGAGTAGACAGTCAAGTAGGTGAACTCAAATCTCTTGGCAATCACATTGAGACTCTCACCTCGCAGGGTGGCCTTGATGATCTTCTGCCAGAACTCGAACAAAATAGGCTGATGATGATGGCATGGCATTACTGAGAGGTGTGATATATACAGGGATGGTATGGTGGTGACAACAGTACATGTATACTAGTAGCATTGGGATGTGAATGATAATGGAACTTGTAGCTCTGCCTCCTTGATCAGAGCTGACTCACTGATCATTCAGCTTCAGATATACCAAACAACACAGTCAAACTTTCACATGCATTCTTGTACAAGCCATTGAACTTTAATTAATGGTTGCCAAACACGACTGCAAAAAGGTGTAAATTCGCATTTTTGACTTTTAACACTGACCACAAAGTATGTGGTATATGTTTAGTCACCATACAGACACTAGTGTAGTGTGGGCAAATGGTGTAGTGGCAATGCATGTGTGTGTGTGTTTGCATGTGTGTGAGTGTGTGAGGTCTGAGGTTCAAATCCTGAATTGGTCTGAAAAAAATGAAATTAAAAAAGTGGAGCTTCGGAGCTGAAGTGGCTAAAAAGTGTTGGAAAATGGTCTTCCTTCACCTCAGTGATACTCCCTGCTCTGCTGGTCCAGGAGCTCTAATGTGACCACACACACTTGTCTCCCATGTTTTCACATGGAGAGATCCACAGCTTTTCCACCAGCAATATTTGCCAATGTCAGTATTGGCTACTCTTGGTGGCTGACACCATGCCCATTCTGATGCCATGCTTGAGTCTTTGGGATGACTCTTCCATGCATGGCACTGTACATAGCAACAAGTCCTACATGTCATGATGGGTACCAGACAATGGGACATATATATCAAAACACACTCTCTTTAGGTCACAGTCTTGTGGTTATACAACTGCTCCACATTCTTTCTGCATCTCCATCTTCTGATCTTGCCTTGTACCTTAGTATCTCCCTATGTCATCACCATGTGTGTGATGTAGGCAAGGCATTCCCTATATATGGATTGCCCTTATGGCAGTTCCACAATCTTTTACTCAATTGAATTCTTCTTCACTTTACCATACCTCTTCATCATCTGTCTGTCCCATTCTTTCTGCCATCTAGGCAAGTGTTGTACCACCATTGGTGGTTCCCCCTCGGCCCTCTGCAAGTCCTTTGTCATTGTACTCAGTGGTTATGGAATGTATCTAAGCTGAAATATCCTCAGACTGAGCTCTACATGCAATTCCACCATTGGGAAGACTTTAGCGAGCTAGCTACTCATTTCAGATCTCTTGGCAGACACTGGACACTTTTCGCCTGGCAATTCTCCGCCTTCGGTAGCTCCTTGGCGGTGGTCAATTTCCAATACGAGGATGATGAGGGACGAGAGAGAGAGAGCGCGATGAGCTGGCAGGATTTTGAGTCGATCGCACATGTCGTTCATTCGCGACCGCTTCCTTTCTCTCTAGCTCCATTCTCCCATGCTGAAACCAAGATATAAAGAGAAACAAGCGACCAACGTCGCAAACGAGTGATCAGGCTAAAGATAACGGCAAAGATGAAAATGGTATTTAGAGAAGAGGCGCGCATGCAGGCCTTAGAATGGAATGGAATGCGGAGAACATGTCAAGTAAACGGGATGCGGAGTGGTGGCATTGTGCAAGAAAGATGTAGCTGGCGGTCGAAGAAAGAAAATCAAAGTCGCGAGGGACACCGAGCTTGGCAGCACAGAGCTCAACCGAGGCGCTGTTTTCTTCGTGTCGTCAGGCCTTCGATCTTCGGCCGGATACTGACGAGCGCACCATCTATGCGCACCTGAGCCTCGTCCCAGGCGTCCTGCTCGCGCTGGTTGCGCACATAGTCTGCCTGCTTCTGGTCAAATTCGACCGTGTCGAGCGAGTCTGCGCTGCCGAAAAGTAGCCCCACCTGGTCCTTGGCGGGGCTAGTCAGCTTGCCAAGCACCGGAAACGTCGTGGCGTCCTGCCCAGCAATATAGACATGATGACGAAGCAGCCGCCGTGCTTGCTGACTCTCTAGTGGCTCGTCGGGCTTCGGTTTGGGGTGCCTTCGTTGCGAGTACTCGTGTCCTTGCTGCTGCTGGTGCTGCCCTTTGAGGTCGATGAAGAGCTCGAGGCATTCCTTGTCCGTATGAACCGTCAGGCGAGGACCCACCGCAGCATCCCTCACCTCTTTCCTCGGCCGCTTGACGCAGTTCTTGACCTGGATCGCAACGTATGACAGTTTCGACTTGTCAAACTTGTCGGTGTCGTTGGGGGGTTCATCGGCGCTCGATTCGTAGACGGGGATGAGGAGGTCCCAGCCCGGTTGATTCGAAATGCCTTGCGCTGCGGCGTGCCGGAACCAAAGCTCGACGAGCACATCTGGGTGCATGTCTTGTGTCAGCTGCACCTGCTCTTCCAAGCGAACAATGTGCTTAAAGTTGAGCCAGGCACGATCTGCCCATCTCCACAATCCAGAGACCGGATCCACCATGGCTCCAGAGGCCGAACCGGTCAATAGCCCTGATTCAGTGACCGGATTGGATGGGATGGGATCTTCGTCCATCGCATCGCCGGCGTCGCCGTGATCGCCTGGGCTAAATGCGGACACTGATGGAGGAGATGGTGCACCATGATGGATTCGTTCACCGATGAGCAACTTGAGCCATTTGCGCACCGAAACGAGGCCATACAAGGCGCGATAGGTGGTCGAGGTAGTGGTCGAGGTCGTGGGCGAAGTCAAGAGGGATTGCGTCAGGGCGTCCGAGTACATTTGCGAGGCGGCAACATCGATGGCCATAGTGCAGAGCACAGCCACGCCTTGCTCGCCTTTGGCGCCGAGGTTGAAGCCGACGGGCTCGTTGGCATGGACGAGGGCCTGGATCACCATCCCCACCTGTGGTGCGTGAATTTGGGATCGCTGCGAAAGAGCCAGGCAACGGCGGCGCTAAGAGGTGGCTCGCTGGGCGTGTTGGTAATGATCGAGTCGGAGGCTGTGAAGATGCGGCCTACGAAGCGCAGATGTTGTGCAATCTGATTCTGGACAAATTTGTACCATGACGAGGGGTCCGACCTGCTCGTGACTTCAAGATAGATACGGCGCGAAGCGAGTGCCAAGAGATTCTGATTGATCTCGTCGAGCACGTCCCAAGGGATGTGAGCTTGGTAATCCCATTTCCACCCAGCGGGGCAGACGAGCTTGTTGATGATAGCGTCCGGGTAGAGGACATTATCCATGTTGCAATAAAGCTTGTCATACCACAACGGCCTGCCCAGCGCTGGCAGCAGCAGGTTGAGCTTTTCCAGCGAAAACTCGCACTGGTCGGCAAAGAGTTTTTCGCGTTGATCCTTGGTGAGGTTGACGTCGAGAGGCATGGCCGAAAAGGTTGAGTGAGCCGATGCGTGCTGCCCCTCTGGGTACGGCGTGAGCCTTTGCGAGCGGCGTCACCGGCGAGCGGAGCCAGATCCGAGTTGGTGTCAATAAGAAGGATCCATGTCTTCTGAGGAAGCGCGTGGTACCATACCCGGCGTATCACCGGAAGCAGACCAGCCATGGATCCGCACTCGTCCAAGGCAAGAAAATAGAAGGACTGCGCAGCGTTGTCCGGGGCCGAAGCCTCTAGAGTATTGAGCTGCGGCTTCAGGTACTTTCCGATGGCAATAGCTAGCAATTCGGGTTCCTCGAGTCGATCCTCGAGCGTTTCGCACATGTCTTTGTAAAGTAAAGTGGCATTTGTGCAAATGTGCTCGAGCATGACAGAGCGCAGGTTGCTCGTGCCGAACAGCTGCGGTGGATCGGTGGACTGCTCGGGCTGCTCGTCCCTCCTTCGCTTCTGGGATGGCTTGGTGGTGGTGGCGGGGCAGGCAGCCGAAGGATGGTGCGCGAGAGGGTTGCCACGACATGTTTCAGGTGCTTTGAAGAGCTCGTGTGGAACAAAGCCGGAAGAGGGCGAGTGGATGGCAGCAGCGAGTTGCCAGACGACGGTTTGCCAGCAGAGCTGGGGATCCGAATCACATGTACGGGCGGAGCCGAAGCAGGCGACGGCCTTTGCTTTAAGATGGGCGAGATAATGGGCAATGGTCTCGCAGTAGACGGCGAGCCAAGCAAGTACGCCGAGATGTAGCTTGTTGAAACGCAAATGCTCTTTGGGAGTCCTAGGGAATTTGGCGCCGTAGATCTCGCTACTGAATTCCTCAAAGTAGTTGAACACCAGAGGGTCCTGAGGCGGGAAGGATTCCTGGTGGTGGTCGTGGCGAGTATTAGCTTGGCGAAGACAGACGAGTATGCCTGGGCTGATGGTGCTGAGTTGGACGCACATCCTGGTCTTGCCGAAGCCGGACGACTGGATGATGGGCAGCACTTTGCTATAGTAACTGCGCGGTTCGGAGGGGGCCGACTTGGGATCCTCGGTGTTGTGGACTGGGTGAATGGGGCCGGAAGAGATAGTGTCTTGGCTAGAGATGGAAAACAGCTCGTTGTGAACGGTGATGTGGCCTTGAAGAAGGGAGAGACTGGGACCGTAAAACTGCTGGCTAAAATAAGCGACGGGCGTGGCCATGGTATGGTCGGAGGTGTCGCGAGGAGGCTCGTACCGATAGGCGCATCGGAAGAGCGCCTCGAGACAGCTTACGAGATCCTTTCGATCCAACTTTTGCTCGTCGAGACTTTTGAGGAGCGGGGCGGTGTCCACTTGGACGCGGGGCTTAGGGGGTTGACGCGAGCGGTCAAAGACATTGTCGACAAACGCAGAGGGAAGCGAATCAATGTGTTTGGCGAGCTCACGGACGAGCTTCTTGAACCGTGCATGGTTGCAAAAGCTATCGAGGAAATCAATTCGTTCTTGGTGGTCGAGGGTGGTATTGAGCGCCGCTGTAATGATAGGGAGCCAAGTCTTGCTCGACTCAGATTCATCATTGACAACTCGACTGAAGATCTCCCGCAAGAGGTTTTGCTGTTTCTTGGGCGGGGACGACGGCTGAGACGGGTTCGACATGGATGATGAAGATGCCCCTTCCGGCTCGAAGCTAGTGATACTGCTGGATGCAGAAGTAAAAGGTGTGGGCTGAACGGAGCGTTGCTCGTCGATGTCCATTGAAGAGCTGCTGATGCCGCAAGTACGTGCGTGCGCAGCTGCAAGGTGCGAGGATGTTAGGCGATGAACTAATCGCTACCAATCGCAAGAGAGGCAGAGAGAGCTTGAGCGCCGTTGCCCGTCGAGACCAAGTCTTGACACTGCTGGGCAACACTGATGGTGTTCACCGCAAGTGCTTGTGCGACGGTGTGCCAGACCAATCAACACAAGGTCGCGGGGAAATAGTCGACTGAGCGACTGAGAAAAAGTCTGTGGAGAGCTTACGAGGGCTTGCCAGGCCACTACGCAAGGTGCACAGACTGTCGACGGCGACTATAGCGCACGTCCGCTCGCTGGGACCAAGTCTTGACGCTGCTGAGCTACGCAGCGATGATCGTTCGCCGCAGAAGTCGGCGGCGCTGTCGCTGCTGGGGACCAATCAGCAGATGAAACGACGTGTTTGAGCACGCCGTGCCCGCCGGTACCAGATCTTGGCGCTGCTGGGCCACAGCGATGGTAGCTCACCGCAAGTGTTGGCGGTGCTGTCGCTGCTGGGATCAAGGCAGCAGTTGGTGCGCCGATTGCTCAAAGCAGACCGCTCGCCGGCAGGTCTGTCACCGCACAGGGTGTTCCCAGCGCACGAAGCCGGGGGCAAGCTACCTCTGCGCGAGGCCTGTCGGGTGCAGTTTCGTTACCGCACCAATCGTGTTGAGCCGCCAAGAACGGAAATGGAGGCAAGGTCGTGGGCGATCAACCCCACGACGGCAGCTATGATAGACTGGGGCACTACTCCCAGGATCGCGGGTCGACAGTATTTGAGGCAGCTCGCGAAGCCACCAGACTGTGTTACCCTCGTGAGTCGGAGGGCCTGCCGAGCACTCTGCCCTGGACCAAGGGGGCGTCGATCCGAGCGCTATGGATGAATAAGAGGGGGGGGAGGGGAAAGCAGCGGCGCCAAACGACTGGGCCAAGGACGGAGAAACCAGGCCGAGCCTTGCGGTCAAGGCTGGTTGAACTCGTCACCCTCGTCGGATGGAGTACCGCGGAAAGGAGAAGGGAGGGAGGAAGGAGTGCGAGGGAGGAAGGAGTGCGAGGGAGGAAGGAGTGCGAGGGAGGAAGGAGTGCGAGGGAGGAAGGAGTGCGAGGGAGGAAGGAGTGCGAGGGAAAGGGGGGGAAAGGCGGAGGCCCAGAATGAAACGGTGACCGAGATAGGCCAGGGCGCCAAGAGGCTGGGCGACTGGGAGGTGTCAGAGATTCAAGAGAGGCTCGAGAGCCAGGAAATGCCAAGGGACCAAGAAACGTCCAGAGGACGCGAAAGACCTGGTGAGCCGCAGAGAACTTGACAGCCGTTGTAAACCGAGCAAGCGCAAAGTCTTGAGGCCAGAGGGATCAGCGCAGGCAGCCGAGATGGGCGGATGAAGGAAACGCCAAGCCTTGAGGCCGATGGAAACGAAAGAAAGAGGCGTGCGCGCTATGCTACGCTGAGCCGCAGAGGCCGAGGAAGAAACGAGGAGGGTCTCCCGTGAGATGATGACAAGAAAGGTTCGAACGGTTGGTGATGTTGAAAAACGGTGTCGCCCGTCAAGTTGCTGATGCGAGCAGAGAGGGTGATCAAGCAAGAAAAGTGCTGCCTGTTGAGGCCAGCGCGTGTTGAGATGATGTTGAGATGATGTTGAGATGATGTTGAGATGATGGTTGAGATGATGGTTGAGAATGAGGGTGTGAGTGAGGCTGAGCGTCCGTAAAACTGAGCTTTGTGCCGACACAAGAATGCAGTTTTTCACGTGACTAAGCCAGTCTATCGAAAGCAACCCCAAAGGGGGTATCAGCGAAACTAGGGGGTTTCATGGAATTTTGAGTTTTTGAAAACCTGGGCTTTCATTGTTTTGATGCCCCACTTTTCAGTCCTGCCCAAAACTCGAATTTTTTGCATTCATTTCCATGTTCTGAAGAACTGAATCAGCTGAAAGCACAAATCAGCCAAGAGATGAGCAATTTGCAAGTGGAGGCAAGCACATGCACAGTGTGCATGTGACTTAAAGTGGAAAACCCAGCAAAAATCCAAAATGCAGAAACTTGATGGTCAATCTATGGTCACAGTGACTGTGGTTTTGAAAACTCAGAGTTTTGACCATTTGGCAGAGCTTACATAAGATTTTGAGTTTTTGAAAATCCAAAAATTTCCCAAAACTCAGGTTTTCAGATTTCCCTGGATGAATGAAACCCCCTACTGAGTTTTTAAAAACCTGAGTTTTTAAAAGTCTGAGTTTCCTAATTTTTTTTTGAATGCCCCTGCATAAACTCAACTCAACCCACTGAAACATGTGGGCACCAGGTGGCCTAACAACAGGATCACCTTGCATCCTCATATGTCTCTTGTCAGACTTGCACAATCACTGTAGTATACAGAATCACACAATTAGTATAAAGTGGTGAGGGCATATGTATTGTGGAATGGTAGAAGATGGAGAGTGGCCTGTATATATACAGGCAGAACATGACAGAGTGTGTGAGAGTGGAATGAAGAAGTTGGGAAAGCAGAAGGAGGAAGTTTGGACAGCAGGCATGCTGACTAGGGTGCCCCAGAGGATCATGACTTGAGGAAGGTGCACACAGTTGCAACCTACAGGCAATGAAGGATGATGGTGAGGTAGCAAGCACCTGCTGAGAGGCAGAGTAAAGCAATGACACCATTGTTGTCATCAAAGGGGGCTGTAGTCCTGTGATCATGGATGTGCAGCATCAGCACCAGGCCAGAAGGGTCATGTAAGACTGAGAGCATCAGCAGTTGGATGGTGAAATGGAATGAGCATTTGGCCCAGAGTGCTTGAAGGTAGTGCAGCATGGTCCAGCAGGCTTGAAGGTAGTGTGGCATAATGTTCCAGAGTGCTTGAAGGTGGTGCAGCATGATGTAAAGCCACAGTAAACAAGAGAGTAGTGTGAGCAGTGTGGTGAAAAGGTGGAAGGCCCACACAATGGAGGCTGCAGGTGATGGTGAGTTGATCTTGGCTCAATGGATGGAGGTATGGCAGCATTGATGTCCACAGATCAATGTGAAGTTTGGCTGCATCCTCAATACTCAACACTGTGATGCTATTAGAATGGATGTGACTAGGAATGTAAGAAATAAATTGATTGCCTAACTCTGGGGAGTTGCTTGCAAGCTCCCAGCTGCAGCCACATGGTGTGCGAGTGGCATACCACATGGTGTGATGGTCATGAGCTGAGGCTGGGCAACGACAGGCGAGCCCACAGAGAAAGGCAAGGGAAAGGAGTCACAGGTCATGCCAGGCGATGGTGTTGAGGTGCAGAGGAGCTGAGGAGTTGGAGTACAAAGCTGCCTTAGTGGTGGTGGCATGATCTGCAGCTGATCAGTCAACATAGCAGCAGAAACAGTTGCTGCACCAGCGACCAAGGCCCTGGATGGTGTCATCATCAACACCATTGGAGGTGGCCCAGGTGGCAGCACCTTGGTGGAAAGAGTGGCCAGAGTACACCACCAGGGAGATGCCACAGGCTGCAAGGCAGCAGTGGAGCATGGTGACGAAGGGGCCCTGGCTGAAGGGTTGGTGGTTCTCCAGCATGAAGAGGGGCTCATGAGGCACCCTGCCTTGGCAGATGACATGGAGGGCAGCAATGGCGCAAGTGCTGAGCAAGACAGCTAGTGCTGTGAGGGAGACACCCTGCTGAAATGGGTCAGTCTTGCTGGCTGGGAGGGTGATGGTGGCGAAGGAGCCATTGCTGGCAAAAGAGACCAAGGCGATGGTGAGCACATTGGCACTGGGGCTTTGCACTTCCCAAGTGAGCTCACCAGCACAGAGGAAACAGGTGAAGGTGAGGCAGAATGCTGCTTGGTACATGTGGCGGTCATGAGCTGAGGGGCAGACAGTGGGGAGGACCCAGATGAGCTGCTGCAAGAGCAGGAGGGTGATGGGCAGCTTGGCAGTGGGGAGGGGATCGCCAACAAGCCATTTGAAACCATGGACAGCATGCTCCAAGTGCTCAGAGGTGAAGGCAGCAGTGGAGAGGCCAAGGTCGATGTGCCAAGACTTGAGCACAGTGAGGTCACACTTGAGAGTGTTGTAAGACTTCCCAGCCATGTGGTGGTGAGCCACCCACTCGATGAGGGAGGTGGTTGAGGCAGGGAAGGGGCTGGCAAGGCGGAGGGTGGTGGTGGCAAAGGAGACATAGTCATCGCAAATGGTCACTGCATGAGCACAGGTGCCAGGGGCAAGGCTGTTCCAGAGGAGGAGGGCAGCTTGGAAGGAGAGGCCAGCAGCCTGGAGGAAGGGTGTGGGTGGCAGAACTGCAACAGCGCAAAGGCGAGGGGGTAATGTTGCTGTATGAAGGTGAAACAGCAGCAAGAAAGGGCATCAGCAAGCACATTAGCCTCAGAGCTGACACAGACAGGGACCAGATCGATGTGCTGCTGCAGGCACAGCAAGAAAATCTCGCAGAGCAGGACCTGGGTCTGAGGGTCCTGGATAGAGCCTTTCCACAGGCCATATTTGATGTTCTCATTGTCCACATGGACAACGACACAGCGATGGCCACTCCAGAGAGGTGAGAAACGGTGTAGAGCCTTGAGGACAGCGAGGGCCTCTAAGAAGCAGATGTCCTTGCAGCAGTGGTGGTGAGAGAGCTCATGGGAGAAAACAGCAGAGGGTTGCTCCAAGCTGCCCAGGTGACCACCAATACAGCGCTTGGAGGCGTCGGTCCAGATATGCTCCATGAGGAGCAGAGAGGGTTGGAGGAGGGAGATGCCATCCCAAGAGCAGAGGGTGTCAATCCACCACAGCAGCTCAGCGCAGGTGGCCTCGCTGAGCCAGCAACCAAAGGGAGCCTTGTAATGTGCATGCACACCATCATAAAGTCGGCGAAGAAAAGCTTGACCATGAGGGGCAATGCATGTGACAAATTGAAGGTGGCCTGCAACCTGCTGAAGTTCCAGCAGGGAGGCACAACCCCTGTTGACAAGGCGTGAGCACAGCTGCAGGATGCGCTGGTGGCAGTGTGGAGTGATGGAAGCAGTCTGGGCCATCGAGTTGAGCTCAATGCCCAGGATCTCGAGCTTGGTGGTGTCCCAGACTGTCTTCTTGTGGCTGATCCTGAAACCAAGTGCTGCTGCAGTGAGGCTGAGCACTTGGACCGGTGTGGCGGCAGCAACAGAGGTGTCTGATGCGCCAAAGAAGTCATCGAGGTAGTGTGACACATCAGAATGCAATGTTGATGACAGTGACACAGCCTGCAGGGCATAGGAAGTGAGCCAGTGCAGGAACTTGGCAAAGAGGTTGAAGAGGAATGGCAATGAGCAGCTGCCAAATGCTAGCACACATTCCTGGTAGTACTGACTGTTGACATGGATGCCCATGAGTCTGGTGTCAGACTCAGCCATGATGACATGCCTGAAAGCATCCTCCAGGTCTGCTTTCCACAGAGAGGTGCCAGGATGTGAGTGAACAAAATCCATGATGGCATCCAGGTTCTCATAGTGGATGGTGACAAAGGAGGTGCTGATGCCATCATTGATGGTTGGCAGGTGAGAGCCAGGCTTGCGAGGGTGAGAGAGGTGATAGATTGTTCGCAGCTTGTTGCTGTGGGGCTTGGGGACCACACCAACAGGAGAGCAGATGAGCTGGATGCCGCAGGGGTTGGTGACTAGCCAGAGGCAGCCTTCCTGCAGGCAAGCATCAATCTCACAACACAAATGCTGGACATCATCTGAGGTCATGGGCAAGTTGGCCATGTCAAGGCATGCAGTGGAGCGTAGAGGTCCATCGTAGCCAAGCTTGACCCCATGACAGAGAGCACCACGCAGCTGGGCAGCAAAAGTCTGGTCTGGGTAGAGGTCCAGGAATGGAGACCAGTGCTGGAGCTTGAGCGTCCCAACGGTGGCAGGGACATCTGCAGCATCGAAGATGGGCTGGTCGCAGGACATGTTGGGCCGTGGGGGTGGTGAGGGGCCCACCAGCAAAGGAAGCAGGGTGTGGACAGCAAGGTCAGGCGAAATGTCCACAATACCAGGGGCGAGGGAGGCCAGAGCTGTCGGAGACACACTTGGAGGCGGTGCAGGCCTAGAGGTGGACGTTGGAGGTGTTCTGGACCTAGGGGGCAACACCAGTGGTGCCGTGGGCCAAGGGGAGGCAGGCACGCTTGATGGCGGTGCAGGCACAGGAGCAGATGTTGAGGGTGTCACAGACCAACTAAAAGGCATGGTTGAAGGCTGTGCAGGCCAGCTGGACACCATTGAGGGTGGTGAGGGCCATGAAGGGGACGTTGGAGGGGGCCCAGACCTGAAGGGCATGCTTGATGGTGGTGCCTGCTGTGGCAACAAATCACCTGAGTGAGAGCATGTACTCACCATCAAGATGTCTTCTTGGCAGGCAGGTTGGCAATGGGCTTGCCAGCGAAAGCGGTGCACTGGCCAAGAGGGTGAGCACCCTTACAGTTGATGCAAGTGTGAGGGCATGTACACCTGGAGCAAGTGATACTGGTGTTGAACTGGTTACAGGGCTCAGAGGTGGTGATGGGCACCATGCAGGTAGGGCAACTAGGCCATGTGGCATGTTGTGGGTGGGAGCTGGTGCTGGAGCTGCTGCAGGTGGAGGATGATGAAGGGGGTGGGGTCAGCTTCAGGAACAGGTAGAGAACCTGACTGCTGATATGGGGGTCGTATGACACCCACTCCTGAACAGCTGAGGTGCCAAATCTCTTGCAGCAGACTGCGAGATGATAGTCTGTGACAGCACACCAGGTGTAGAGGTGGTCACACTCAATGAGATGCTCAAGGTGAGCAAGGAGTGCATCGTTGAGGTCAAAGCTGCCTGTATGGCACACATGGATGGCAATGTAGACCAACCAGACCTGCACAAGGGCAGCAATGTTAGGAATGGCCTTGATGAAGGTGGACATATGAGAATCCACCATGTCTTCCACCAGAGTGAGTTGGCCAGCCTCCAGAGTGAAGCCAGAAGGACAAGCTGGCTCCTTGGAGACCCTAGACTCCAGGTTGCAGAGCTTGACTAGCTGCTCCAGCTTGAGCTGGTCGTGCTCAACCAGGCTGACAATGTTGGGTGGGACCCAGGCAAAGCAGCGTGAAATGGAGAGCAGGGGTGACTCACCTGCTGTGATGGATTGTGGACCAGCAGCAGGGAGTGCCAATGCAACTGCTGGAAAGGCTTGTGGTTGGTGAGAGCCTGGAGGAGCCAGCAAGGAGAGGGGTAGGGCTGGCTGGGTGACCAGTGCCAATGAAGGGGCCTGAACAGCTCAAACAGCATTGAGAAGCTCACCTAGTTGACTGTCCAGGTGTTGCTCAAGATGGCCAAAACGCTCCTCGAGGGCTGAGACTGATGCAACAGAGGCAAAGGCGCCAGGACCATGATCAGCATGACCTGAGAGTGGGGAGGAGGGGGTGACTGGTGGTGAGAGTGAATGCCAGCAAGGAGGGGGATGCAGGCTGGGTGGGGCATGGGGTGCTGGAGAAGGTGGTGCCACAGGCATTGTATTGCAGCACAAAGCACAGCACTTGACAGGCCTGCCACAGGCGCCAACAAAGTGAGAAGGTGGGAAGGATGACTTGCAGCAAATGCAGGTCCTTGTTGCCACCATGAGGGAAAGCCCTGGAGAGCGAGTGTGACTGCATGCCAGGTGAATCAACACAGGGTTGCAGAGCAGAGGGGTCACAAATGACCAGAGAAACTGGTGGAGAGCTCATGAGGGCTTGCCAGGCCACTATGTGAGATGCACAGGCAACAGCAGTGGGATGATGTCACTGCCTGCTCATCAGACCAATGCTTGCGCTCACTGAGCTATGTGAGGATGGTGTTACACCATAGAGTTGATGGTGCCTGTCACCACTGGGGACCAGCCAGTGGATGAGTTGGCATGTTTGAGCATGTCAAGCCCTGTTGACAACCTTGTTGAGCATGGTTAGGGCCCCCAACGCAAGGTGTTCACTGTGAAAGGTGATGGCAATGTTGAGACACCAGGTATGAGAAGTCCTGGTGCCACCTGCTGGGGTTCCCAATGCTTGGTGCTGTGGGCAAAGGTGATGGTAAGATGTGAGCAAGTTGCACAAGCACACCATATTGCACGGTGGCCACCACATGAGGGTGTTCCTGGGGTGTCAAGCCAGGGGTGAGTTACCCTAGTGCAGGGCCTGCTGGGCTTGGTTTCATTACCAAACCAATCATGGTGAGCTGCAGGAGATGGATGCAGCCTTCAGCGATCAACCCTCAGGTGTGGCAATGCTGGGATGCTGGGCACAACTCCTGTGCTGGCATGTGTCACAGGACATAAAATCGAACTCGAATCGAGATCAATGTTAAATGCATCTTACAGTCGATCTCAGACGAAATCGATGTTAAGCAGGCCTTATCATCGATTTCGCCCACAGGGCTGTATGATGCTGTGGAACGAAAATGACAAGCAATGACTATGACTGCACCTCTCCAAAGGGGTTGGGGGTGATCAGCGATGAGGCTGGCAGCACCTGGAGGATGCTGTCGACAACCCTAGGCTAACCAGTAATGGCTGGGTGAGG
The DNA here is from genome assembly GCA_928869825.1 of Ustilago lituana. Classification (NCBI taxonomy): domain Eukaryota; kingdom Fungi; phylum Basidiomycota; class Ustilaginomycetes; order Ustilaginales; family Ustilaginaceae; genus Ustilago; species Ustilago lituana. The sequence goes on from CAKMYA010000052.1 coordinate 21,321, forward strand.
TGCAGGGGCCCATGCGAAGATAGGGGGAGCCTGCAGGAAGGAAGGAGAGTCCGACACTGGCTCAAGGCCATGGAGCCAGCAAAGAGGTAGTGGCTGGAGGCCAGTGGCAAGTCTCTAGGACAGAAGGGGCAGGCCCTGACACTGGCCTGATGCTGGTGGTGGGATGCTCTGGAGCAACCACTGCCAGCACATACACATGCATATATATACACATTCCCTGTATGAGTGGAGAGGCAGGACCTCATCCACTCTATCATTCATTAACTTGTCAGTATGTTTAGTATCACTATACTCACACTCATTGTCTCGTAGAGTAGCAATCTTAGGCATTGCTACTACTCAGTGTGCCTCCATTTGAGTCAGAGAACATATAGACAGCAGTCAGAACCACCACTGGTGCCACAGGCCTCACCTGTGCAGGCGGAACCTACACCACAGTCCTGGAACCTCCACCAGTACCATTACTATACAATGATGCTGACTACCAGCAATGTACAGCCTCAAGCCTCATCACCGACAACAGAAGCACAGTTCATCAGCGCTGCAGACCTACATGAGGACAGTTAGCCCACTCCTGCCAAGTGTAGGACACACACCAGGCTACCACGAACGTGCCACATTACCTCTGAACGGAGTGGCAACAGCGGTCAGTCGACATCGAGCATAAGAGGCAGTTAACATCGATCTCAAGTGAAGTCGACATTTACTGGCTGTTAACCTTGAATTCAAACGAAATCGATGTTTACCTTGAGTTAACATCAATTTCATGTGTCTGGTGTGTGACTGCTGACATTAGAGTGGATCGTTCAAGCAGTGCCCCACGTTCACTATGGCACCTGATGATCAGGCTGAGGAGCACCTCAGGGCCATTGACCTTGGGTCGGTGGTAGCCATGCTCCAGCAGATGATGGAGCAACAGCGACAAGGAGCTGAAGCTAACCGAGAATGGCAGCAGGCCATGCTAGGTAACTGGCAGCTGTACCAAGGCGAGAAGCCGACTACACCATTGCCAGTAGGCCAATCGAGGTCAGCGCCACCTCTTGGCGAGTCAACAACAGCTCAGACCAGGTTTGCCCAAGTGGAGGATCCCCAAACACCGACACCCAGGTCAATGGCAAAGGTGTGGCCTGCAGAGTTCAGCAACGTCGATGTTTATGCAACCCCCACAGGCCCTAGGCACCACCATGAGCCTCTCAAGCCCATCACCATGTTCAAAGGTGAGGGCCAGGAGCCTAAGGCACTACCTGCAGACATGAAGATCCCATTTCCCAAGCTGGATACCAAGGATGTTGAACTGTTCCTCATCAAGGCCAACAACTGGTTTGCCCAATATGGTATCACAAGCCATCAGCATCGGGTGGCCATTGCTTTGGAACATTTGGAAGGATCTGCCAAGGAATGGTGGGATTCCAAGCTTCGGGTCAACCCTAAGCTTCAAGGACAACTGTTCCATGACTGGGACATGTTCTGTGCCCATTTGAGGGATCAGTTCGGTCAGACAGTCAACTCATTCACCACCTACGCTGAGCTCTCCATCCTCTGTCAAACCAGCGACGAACCAGGCATGGCCACTTGCTATGTCGAATGTTTCTGGGATCTAGCAAACCATGCAGGCCTCGATGGAAACCCTAAGCTCATCATGGGTCTCTTCAAAACAGGTCTCACTGCCAGGATGTGTCAAAAGTTCGAGTGTGATCCCCCTTCCGACCTCTGGGAATGGTATTGCAGCGTGGAGAGCATTGACTGCATTCAAACCTTGGACACCAACAATGCCCATCTCCTCTCGACCCCAGCTTGTCCTGCTAGCACAGCAGCGCCCACTACAGACAAGGGGAAAGGGAAGGAGGCACCACCGTTTAGCAACAGGACAAGCGGTTGGGGTCAACATAGCAGAGCCATACCTAATACCATCCCTAGGAGGCCTTTGCCTCCTCACTTGGCTCAGAAGCTGCTGGTAACCAACATCGGCAGCACCACCTTCGGACCAGACCAGTGCAGCCTATGTGGCCAACCAGGCCATTGGTGGTGCAACTGCCCCAAGGCCATGCCCAGAGTACCTGGCCCACCAGCTGCACCTCGTGGCCCTGCTCCACAGAGTGGCCACATTTATGTCATCAATGAGCAAGCTGATGATGCCGAAGATGATGAAGAGGCATCTGAGGAAGGCAACCAGGAAGCCGACTTCGACCTGGCTGCCTATGCTGATGAGGATGAGGAGAATGCCCAATCCCAGGAAGGTGATGCTGACCAGGGAAATGGGTGTGGGACAACACACTGATGGCATGTGTTGCCCTGAATCCATCCTTGTCATCACACTGTACATATCAAGACTGTCGTTTCTGTTTCTCTGCAGCATTGTGGAAGCCAGTACTCAAGATCGATGGGACCATTGCAGGTCACCCAGCTCGAATGCTGGCCGACACAGGTGCCAGAGTGTCTATAATTGCTTGTACTTTCATTTCGGCCCATCAAATACCCACAAAACCCATACATAAAAGAAGCATTCATGGTATTACCAGTCATACCTTACAGATTGACAGTGCCACCTTGGTCACCATGGGCATAGGAGGTTACCTAGTTGGCCCTTTCGACACAGAGGTGACAGACATCAATGACTACAATGTCATCCTAGGTTACAAGCTACTCAGGAAACTCAGGCCCAGGGTAGATTGGCACACCGGTACTCTTGATTTCCGGCCTGGCCTCGAAATCGAAGTTAAGGGGCAGTTACCATCGATTTCATCTGAAATCGATGATAAACACTGCATATCTTCGATTTCAACTGAGATTCAAGATAATGCATCCTTAATGTCGATTTCAGCAACCAATCTTGTAGCTCATGGGAACGAGTTTGCCTCTGCCAAACAGCTCATATGAGCAGCCCTCCATGATGGTCCCATAGGATGCATGCTCCTGGATGTCGATCCTGCCACAGTACCCATGTATGGTTTCATCCCTACAGGCAGTGACAAAGGTATTGAGATGGAGGTTGAACCTCAGGAGGAGCTGAAGGCGAAGGAGATACCTGAGGAATACCAGGATCTCCATCAGGTCTTCTGTGAGACTGAAGCTGACAAGTTGCCTCCAAGGATGGACCATGATCTCTTGATCGAGCTATTGCTGGGCACCCAACCACCTCGAGGGCCTCTGTACTTACAGGGACCCAAAGAGCTGGAAGAGTTGCGCAAATACCTCAATGAGAACATCACGAAGGGCTTCATCCATCCATCAAAAAGTCCAGCATGCTCACCTGTGCTCTTCATACTGAAAAGGATGGAGGCCTCCGGTTATGCATCAACTACCGAGGCCTCAACGAGGTTATGGTGAAGAATCGTGCCCTGTTACCCCTCATCGAGGAGCAGCTCTTCCTACTATGGAAGGCCAAGGTCTACAGTAAGCTGGATCTCAAGGCAGCATATAACTTGGTATGCATCACAGATGGTGACAAATGGAAGACAGCCTTCGGTACTCAACTTGGGCTCTACGAGTACCTCATCATGCTGTTCAGACTGGCAAACGCTCCCTCACACTTCCAGTCACTGGTTAATGGTATCTTCTGTGATATCCTCGGTATCTACATGGTGGTATACTTAGATGACTTCCTCATCTTCAGCAACCACCTGAAGGAGCATGTTGGCCATGTACGAGAGGTGCTGCAGCGACTACACAAGCACTGCCTCTTTGCAAAGCTGTCGAAATGCGAGTTCCACACCATGACTGTCAAGTTCCTAGGTTATGTTATCATGCTGCAAGGAATCAAGATGGACGAAGCGAAGGTATGGACCATTAAGGAATGGCTGGTCCCTGAGTCAATCCATGACATCCAGCACTTCCTTGGCTTCACCAACTTCTATCGACAATTCATCTCGCACTTTGCATGTATTGCAAGACCACTCACATTGCTGGTCAAGCCAACCAAGCGTTTCAGGAAGTTCAAGCTGCCAGAGGAGGCAGAGAAGGCATTCCACAGTCTCATCGCAGCATTCACTTCAGCAGGAGTCCTTCAACATTTCGATTATCACCTGCCCATGTGAATGGAGATGGATGCCAGCAACTATGCCATCGCTGGGGTCCTCAAACAAGAACATGAAAGCCAGTGGCATCCAATTGCCTTCTACTCTTGCAAGATGAGCTCAGCAGAGCATAACTACGAGATCCATGACAAGGAACTGCTCACAGTGGTGGCATGTCTAACCCAGTGGCATCACATGTTGGCAGGCCTGCCAATGCAGTTGGTCATCCTCATGGATCACGAGGTGCTCAAGTACTTCAAGTCTCAATGGCACATCAACAGTTGGCAAGCTCGATGGGCAGTGCTACTAGCCGATTTCGACTTCGTTCTACAATACAGGCCAGGGGACAAAGCAGGTGAGCCTGACACCTTGACAAGGTGAAGCGATATGCAGCCTGCTGGTGAAGAACAAGAGCACAATGTTCGACAGCTGCTGCCAGCCTGACTATTTGCTGAACCTGATGTGAAATCGATGATAAATGCCATTAAATGTCAATCTCAAATGAGTTCAACCATAAACATGCATAATTGTTGAACTCAATTGAGTTCAACCATAAGGGATGATAATCGTTGATCTTGCAAAGCACCTCCAGCATTGCCCTCTATGGCAGATATCATAGCAGGAGGATTCAAGGAGCTCATCAGGACCTTCCAGCCCCTCGACTGTGAACTAGTAGAGCTGTACGATCAAGGCCAATTCGAGCTCAAGGATGGCTTATGGTACAAAGATGGCTGTTTGGTTGTGCCGAAGGTCACACTGCCTGGCAAGCAAGGCAGCAATGACACTAGAAGTGCAGCCAAGGTACAAGACCAATCCCTGATCGAGCACCTGTGCTACATGGTGATGTCACAGTGCCATGATGGACTGATGGCTGGACATGCCGGGTGCGATGCTATGCTGGAGCTAGCACATGGCACTACTACTGGCCATGCATGGCTGTGTGGATCGCAGACTACATAGCTAGCTGCCCAGTGTGTGCTCAATACAAGGCCCCACGCCATCAGCCATATGGCCTTTTGCAACCGTTGTCCATGCCAGAGCGGCCTTGGGGCTCGATCTCCATGGACTTCATCAAAGACTGCCACCTTTGGAAGGCTACGATTCGATCCTAGTTGTGGTTGACCATCTTACCAAGTTCATCCTAGCACTGACACATAAGTTGGCAACCTCGGAGGACACTGCCAAACTCTTAGAGGCCACGGTCTTCATACATTTCGGCACCCCAGACCACATTGTCTCTGATCGAGGATGGCAGTTCATATCAGCAGCCTGGAAGAGGTTCACTGCCACCCTTGGCATCAACCACTCCCTCAGCACAGCCTACCATCCACAAACCAATGGACAGACTGAACAGGTAAACCAAGCGGTTGAACAGTACCTCTGTATGTACTGCAATTACGAGCAAAACAACTGGTGCACCTTGCTGGCAATGGCTGAGTTTGTGTACAACAACATGGTACATAGCAGCATCAGCATATCACCATTCTTTGCATGTTATGGTTGGAATCCCAAGTCTCACCTGGAGACCCCAGAGCGACTCAGAGTACACGACCCAGGACGGCATGAATGGCTCATGACTGCCAGCAACCAGATCAAGTATCTCCAGGAAGCCATTTGGCAAGCACAAGCATGGATGGTCAAGCAATACAATCGCAAGTGCAAGGATGTGGAATTCAAAGTTGGAGATCTTGTCCACATCAACTGCAAGAACTGGAAGACTCAATGACCTAGTCCCAAGCTCGACACCCATTTCGCTGGCCCCTTTCCTGTCCTGGAATGCATCAGCCAGTGCACATACCACTTACAACTCCCAGCAACCTTCAAAGCGCATGATGTTTTCCATGTCTCCATGCTGGAGAAGCAACCAGCAAGCCAATTGGCAGGGCACAACGAGCTCCCCATACAACCACCATTGCATGACAATGAACTGGAGTATGAGGTAGAGTGCATCCTTGACCACTGAATCCATCATGGCCAACTCCAGTACAAGGTGTTCTGGAAGGGCTATCCTGAGGAACAGGCAACCTGGGAGCCTGCTGAGAACCTCAATTGCCCTGACCTCATCCAGGACTATGAGGTTTTGAGGGGAGGCATTCCCACTCGAGAATAGGGCCATCTCCTCAGTTTCGCGAAATCGATGTTAAAAGCAGGTTACAGTCAATCTCAAATGAAATCGACATTAAGAGTGAGTTACAGTCGATCTCACATGAAATTGAGGATTATGCGACTTTATCCTCGATCTCAAAAGGTCAGACCTGCAGGAGGAAAAGTTGCCAGGAAGGCTCCAGTCTCAGTGTCAAAGCTCATCAGACACTCACAAGGCACATACAAGAGGACAAGGGGAACAGCAGTGGATTTCAAAGGAGAGAACACAGCATGAGAAGAGGACTAGTCTACATGTCTATGTAGAAGGGCTCACCATCCTCACCCTCAGGTACTGGCAGAGGGGACAACAGTGTGTCCACAGGTGGAGGAGGACTGCCAGGGCAGGAGCATGACTCATGGGGCTGGTGCTCACTCATGAGAGCACTGTTTGCCACCATGTATTGGTGCACAGCTTGCAAGACACCAGGGAAGTTGGCATCATCGAGGCACCAAAGCCAAACCATGGCTGTCACCCAGTGGCAATCATCAGTGGGCAGGTAGACATGGTCATCGTGATGTACCTTGCCCATACCAACCCCCTCAGGTGTTGAGAGGTGGGTGTGCTTGGTGCCATGCTTGTGATGCCCATGCTGCCAGGCTGGGAAGTCACCACAGTAGACAAATGCTGGGTGGCGAGCGATGGACTGTTGGCAGTGCGCTATTCCTGTGGCATGGCAATACACACACGATGCAGGCACATGGTGCTGCCAACCCAGCAGATCCACGAACAATGAGGGGAAGCAACTGGGCAGCAAAGTCAAAGCAGAAGGTCAGTAAATGAGCTCAACAAGTTTGGTGAGGACAATGGAACAGGCGACTTATGGAATCTGAAGTGCTGCACAGCACTCACAAGTCCAAGTTGGCCAGGGGGCTGAACCCTCAGTCAGACACCACATAATGATGTTGCAGATGTGTCGATCTGCAGCATCACCCCAAGTGATGGTCCAAAGCTTGGGGTAACAACCAGCTGCATAAAGGATCAGCAGCACTGGAGCCCAGAGTACCTGGGTCCAGGCAGCAATCTTGGCCCAACTCGGAGTGTGGGCCACCAGTGGTGATGGAGAGGGGCAGTGCAGAGGCACTGGGGGAGGAGGTGTGTGCCTACCATCAGAGGGAGTGTCCCTCCACATTACACCTGGGGGAGGAGGCGACAGCACATATGCAGGCATCCCAAGTGCCACAGGTGAGGTGGGAGAGCTGTCCAGGCAAGCCAACTCAGCCTTGTATTCCTCCTGGCATTCCTTGCTGGGAGCATGCACACCCAGGAAGAGAGGTGCAAGAGAGGGAGTGGGAGGGCCATATGAGGCCAGCTCCACAAGCGAAGCAGCCACAACTTCCTCAACAGGCATAACAGCTGCCTCGGAAGTGGCACAGGGCACTGCAAGATCTGAGGGCTGCCCATTGGCAGAACCCATATCAACACCAGGAGAAGTAGGGCCAACACGCTCCAACTGCACTGAAGCAGGAGCAGCATCACCAACAGCTGAGGGAAGCTGAGCTGCAGGAGCAGCAGGGGAAGCGGAGCAGTGGTGATGAAGAGCTGCACAAGGAGCAATGGGAGCCACTCGATGAGTCGAGCAGCATAATGGGGGGTTGGAGGTGGGAGCCAACATGGTAAGCAGCAACAGCATAGCAGTAGATGATGATGAGGAGAAGGAGGAAAGGAAAAGGAAGGAATGCCACCAACACCACGAATACAGGCCACTCTTTTTCTGCACAGGTTGCGAAGGAATAGGCTCTGGATGGACTTCATTACTTCACAGGAGCTCAGCTCTGAAAACGGGGGTAATGTCACAGGACATAAAATCGAACTCGAATCGAGATCGATGTTAAATGCATCTTACAGTCGATCTCAGATGAAATCGATGTTAAGCAGGCC
>CAKMYA010000053.1:0-31582 GCA_928869825.1 Ustilago lituana
TCGCTTTTAACATCAATTTCATGCGAGTTCGACTGTAACCTGCTGTTAATGTCGATTTTGCGAAATTGAGGAGATGGCCCTATTCTCAGGTGAGGATGCCTCCCTCAAAACCTCATAGTCCCAGATGAGGTCAGGGCAATTGAGATTCTCGGCAGGCTCCCAGGTTGCCTGTTCCTGGGATAGCCCTTCCAGAACACCTTGTACTGGAGCTGGCCATGATGGGTTTGTTGGTCGAGGATGCGGTCCACCTCATACTCCAGCTCATCGTCATGCAACAGCGGTTGACAGGAAGCACATGACACCCTGCCAGTTGATGCTGTTGCTTCTCCAGCATGGAGACGTGGAAGATGTCATGGACTTTGAAGGTCACTGGAAGTTGTAGGTGGTATGCTCTGCCAGCCAATGCATTCCAGGATGGGAAAGGGGCCAGCAAAGTGGGTGTCGAGCTTGGGACTGGGTCATTGAGTCTTCCAGTTCTTGCAGTTGATGTGAACGAGATCACCGACTTGGAATTCCATGTCCTTGTGCTTATGATTGAATTGCTCGACCGTCTGTGCTTGTGCTTGCCGAATGGCCTCCTGAAGGTACATGATCTGGTCCTTGGCAGTCATGAGCCATTCATGCCGTCCTGGGTCATGTACTCCAAGCTGTTCTGGTGTTTCTGGGTGAGACTTGGGATTCCAACTGTAGCATGCAAAGAATGGTGATACGCTGATGCTGCTATGTACTGTGTTGTTGTAGACGAACTCAGCCATGGCCAACAAGGCATGCCAGTTGTCCTGTTCATAATTGCAGTACATATGGAGGTACTGCTCGATGACCTGGTTTACCTGCTCAGTCTGCCCATCGGTCTGTGGATGATAGGCTGTGCTGAGGGAGTGGTTGATCCCGAGTGTGGTGGTGAATCGCTTCCAAGTCGCTGATATGAACTGTCATCCTTGATCAGAGACAATGTGGTCTGGTGCGCCGAAATGTACAAAGACTGTGGCCTCTACGAGTTTGGCAGTGTCCTCTGAGGTTGCTGACTTATGTGTCAGTGCTAGGACAGCGAACTTGGTAAGATGGTCAACCACAACTAGGATTGAATTGTAGCCTTCCAAAGGCAGCAGTCCTGCGATGAAGTCCATGGAGATCGAGCCCCAAGGCCGCTCTGGTGTGGACAACGGTTGCAAAAGGCTGTACAGATGGTGGGGGTCTTGTATCAGGCACACACTGGGCAGCTAGCTATGTAGTCTGCGATCCACGCAGCCTTGCATGGCCAGTAGTAATGCCATCATGCTAGCTCCAGCATAGCATCATGCCTGGTGTGTCCAGCTGTCGGTCCATCATGACACTGCAACATCACTGTGTAGTGCAGGTGCTCGACTGATAGGGATTGGTCTCGTACCTTGGCTGCACTTCTGGTGTCGTTGCTGCCTTGCTTGCCAGGCAGTGTGACCTTCGGCACAACCAAATGGCCATCTTTGTACCATAAGCCATCCTTGAGCTCGAATTGGCCTTGATTGTACAGCTCCACCAGTTCACAGTCGAGGGGCTGGAAGGTCCTGACGAGCTCCCTGAATCCTCCTGCTATGATATCGGCCATAGGGCAATGCTGGAGGCACTTTGTGAGATTGACGATTATCATCCCTTATGGTCGAACTCATTTGAGTTTGACAATTATGCATGTTTTCGGTTGAACTCATTTGAGATCGATGTTTAATGGCATTTATTGTCGATTTCACATCGGGTTTGGCAAATAGTCGAGCTGGCAGCAGCTGTTGAACATTATGTCCTTGTTCTTCACCAGCAGGCTGCATATCGCTCCGCCTTGTCAAGGCGTCAGGCTCACCTGCTTTGTCCCCTGGCCTGTATTGCAGAACGAAGTCGAAATCGGCTAGTAGCACTGCCCACCGAGCTTGCTGACCATTGATACACCATTGAGATTTGAAGTACTTGAGCGCTTCGTGATCTGTGAGGATGATGAGCTGCGATGGCAGGCCTGCATATGATGCCACGGTCAGGCATGCCACCACTGTGAGCAATTCCTTGTCATGGATCTCGTAGTTCTGCTCTGCCAAGTTCATCTTGCGAGAATAGAAGGTGATTGGCCATTGTCCCTCATGCTCTTGTTTGAGGACTCCAGCTATAGCATAATCTGCTGGCATCAGTCTCCATTCACATGGGCAGGTGGTAATCGAAATGGTGGAGTACCCCTGCTGATGTGAATGCTGTGATAAGACTGTGGAATGCCCTCTTTGCCTCCTCTGGCAGCTTGAACTTTTGAAATGCTCGGTTGGCTTGACCAATGATGTGAGTGGCTTTGCAATGCATGTGAAGTGCGAGATGAATCATCAATAGAAGTTGGCGAAGCCAAGGAAGCGCTGGATGTTGTGGATCGACTCAGGAACTGGCCATTCCTTAATGGTCCATACCTTCGCTTTGTCCATCTTGATTCCTTGTGGCATGATAACATAGCCTAGGAACTTGACAGTCATGGTGTGGAACTTGCATTTCGACAGCTTTGCAAAGAGTTGGTGCTTGTAGTCGCTGTAGCACCTCTCGAATGTGGCTGACATGCTCCTTCAGGTGGTCGCTGAAGATGAGGAAGTCATCTAAGTATACCACCATGTAGATACCGAGGATATCACAGAAGATACTGTTAACCAGCAACTGAAAGTGTGAGGGGGTGTTCGCCAGCCTGAACGGCATGATGAGGTACTCATAGAGCCCAAGTTGAGTACCGAAAGCTGTCTTCCATTCATTGCTGTCTGTGATGCATACCAAGTTATATGCTGCCTTGAGATCCAGCTTGCTGTAGACCTTGGCCTTCTGCAGTAGGAAGAGCTGCTCCTCAATGAGGGGTAACGGGGCATGATTCTTCACCATAACCTTGTTGAGGCCTTGGTAGTCGACACAAAGCTGCAGGCCTCCATCCTTCTTTGGTATGAAGAGCACAGGTGAGCATGCTGGGCTCTTTGACAGATGAATGAAGCCCTTCAAGATGTTCTCATCAAGATACTTGTGCAACTCTTCCAGCTCTTTGGGTCCCTGTAAGTACAGAGGCCCTTGAGGCAGTTGGGTGCCTGGCAATAGCTCGATCAAGAGATCATGGTCCATCCTTGGAGGCTACTTGTCAGCTTCAGTCTCACAGAAGACTTGATGGAGATCCTGGTATTCCTCAGGTATCCCCTTCGCCTTCGGCTCCTCCTGAGGTTCAACCTCCATTTCGATACCTTTGTCACTGCCTGTAGGGACAAAGCCATACATGGGTATCATGGCGGGGTCGATGTCCAGGAGCATGCATCCTATGGGACCATCATGGAGGGCTGCTCATATGAGCTGTTTGGCAGAGACAAACTCGTTCCCATGAGCTACAAGCTTGGATACCGAGATCGACATTAAGGATGCATTATCTTGGATCTCAGTTGAAATCGAAGATACACGATGTTTATCATCGATTTCAGGTGAAATCGATGGTAACTGCCCCTTAACTTCGATTTCGAGGCCAGGCTGGAAATCGAGAGTGCTGGTGTGCCAATCTACCCTGGGCCTGAGCTTCCTGAGCAGCTCATAACCTAGGATGACATCATAGTCATCGATGTCTGTCACCTCTGCTTCGAAAGGGCTGACTAGGTAACCTCCTATGCCAGTGGTGACCGAGGCGGCACTGTTGATCTGTAAGGTGTGGCCGGTAATGCCAAGAATGCTTCTCTTGTGTATGGGTTTTGTGGGTATTTGATGGGTCGAAACAAATGTATGAGCAATTATAGACACTCCAGCACCTGTGTCAGCTAGCATTCGAGCTGGGTGACCCATGATGGTCCCGTCAATCTCGAGTACTGGTTTCCACGATGCTGCAGAGAAACAGAAACGACAGTCTTGATATGTACAGTGTGATGACAAGGATGGGTTCAGGGCAATGCATGCCATCAGTGCGCTGTCCCATGCCCATTTCCCTGGTCAGCATCACCTTCCTGGGATTGGGTGTTTTCCTCATCCTTGTCAGCATAGGCAGCCAGGTCGACATCGGCTTCCTGGTTGCCTTCCTCAGATGCCTCTTCATCATCTTCAGCATCCTCAGCTTGTTTGTTGATGGTGTAGATGCAGCCACTCTGTGGAACAGGGCTGCAAGGTGCACCTGGTGGAACAGGGCTGCAAGGTGCACCTGGTGGACCAGGTACTCTGGGTGCAGCCTTGGGGCAGTTGCACCGCCAATGGCCTGTCTGGCCACATAGGCTGCACTGGTCTGGTCCGAAGGTGGTGCTGCTGATGTTGGTTACTGGCAGCCTCTGAGCCAAGTGAGGAGGCAAGGGCCTCCTAAGGGGTGGTATTGGGTACAGCTCTGCTACATTGACCCCAACCGCTTGTCCGGTTGCTAAACAGCGGTGCCTCCTTCCCTTTACCCTTGTCCATGGTGGGCGCTGCTGTGCTAGTAGAACGAGCTGGGGTTGAGAGGAGACAGGCATTGTTGGTGTCCAAGGTTCGAATGCAGTCAATGCTCTCCATGCTGCAATACCATTCCCAGAGGTCAGCAGGGGGATCACGCTCAAACTTTTGACGCATCCTGACAGTGAGGCCCATCTTGAAGAGACCCATGATGAGCTTGGGGTTTCCATCGAGGCCTGCACGGTTTGCTAGGTCCCGAAAACGTTCAACATAGCGAGTGGCCATGCCTGGTTCATCACTGCCTTGACAGAGGGTGGAGAGCTCAGCATAGGCAGTGAATGAGTCAACCGTCTGACCGAACTGATCCCTCAAACGGGCACAGAACATGTCCCAGTCATGGAACAGTTGCCCCTGAAGCTTAGGGTCGACCTGTAGCTTGGAGTCCCACCATTCCTTGGCTGATCCTTCCAATCGTTCCGAAGCGATGGCCACTTGATGCTGATGACTTGTGATACCATATTGGGCAAACCAGTTGTTGGCCTTGATGAGGAACAGTTCAACATCCTTGGTATCCAGCTTGGGAAATGGGATCTTCATGTCCACAGGGAGTGCCTTAGGCTCCTGACCCTCACCTTCGAACACAGTGATGGGCTTGAGAAGCTCACGATGGTGCCTAGGACCTGTGGGAGTTGCATAAACATCGATGTTACTGAACTCCGCAGGCCATACCTTTGCCATTGACCTGGGCATCGGTGTTTGGGGATCCTCTTCTTGGGCAAACCTGGTCTGAGCCATCATTGACTCACCGAAAGGGGCCAACCTTGTGTGGTGCACTGGTGATGGTGTAGTCAGCTCCTTGCCTTGATACAACCACCAGTTACCTAGCATGGCTTGCTGCCATTCTTGGTTCGCTTCAGCTTCTTGTCGCTGTTGCTCCATCATCTGCTGGAGCATGGCTACCACTGACCTGAGGTCAACGGCCCTGAGGTGCTCCTCAGACTGATCATTGGGTGCCATAGTGAACATGGGGCACTGCTTGAACGATCCACTCTAATGTCAGCGGTCATGTGCCAGACATGTGAAATCGATGTTAACTCAAGGTAAACATCGATTTCATTTGAGTTCGAGGTTAACGGCCTGTAAATGTCGATTTCAAATGAGATCGATGTTAACTGCATCTTATGCTTGATGTCGACTGACTGCCATTGCCACTCCATTCAGAGGTAATGCAGCATGTTCGTGGTAGCCTAGAAGGTGTCCTACACTTGACAGGAGTGGGCTAACTGACAGTGCGGAAGGATTTTGCTTGCTTCAATGTGTCATCTTGGCCGAGTAGAAATACTCACATGTGTACACAAAGCACTCAGTTTTCCACTGTGGTGCCATCCTTCTCACCATCATCTTCTTGACTCACTGCCACTGTAGGCAGTGTGTTTTTTTGTTGCATGCTCTCTTTTTTTTTCTTCATCAGGCAGCCTCCCCTGGCACCCGCCTCTCCACAAGTTTCACCTCCTCTCGAGTTTCACTCCTCAAGCTTGTCTCTCCTCAAGCTTCGGCCCCTGCACAGCCCCCCTTCCTTTTCTTGGCTGCTGCCCTCTCTGTGATGGTCATTCCTCCCCCCCCTCTGCAACTCCTGCCCATCTCGCTCCTTTGATCCAAGCGGGTGACAGGCCCTCCAACACTGAGGGTAACATGGCGCACTGGCTTGGCAAGCAGTGCTATATGCCACCAGCATGCTGGTGCTGGAGTTGTGCCCAGCATCCCAGCATTGCCGCACCTGAGGGTTGATCGCTGAAGGCTGCATCCATCTCCTGCAGCTCACCATGATTGGTTTGGTAACGAAACTGAGCCCAGCAGGCCCTGCACTAGGGTAACTCGCCCCTGGCTTGACACCCCAGGAACACCCTTGTGTGGTGGCCACCATGCAATATGGTGCACTTGTGCAACTTGCTCACATCTTACCATTGCCTTTGCCCACAGCGCCAAGCATTGGGAACCCCAGCGGGCAGCACCAGGACTTCTCATACCTGGTGTCTCAACATCACCATCACCTTTCATGGCAAACACCTTGCATTGGGGGCCCTAACCATGCTCAACAAGGTTGTCAATGGGGCTCGACATGCTCAAACATGCCAACTCATCCACTGGCTGGTCCCCAGTGGTGACAGGCACCATCAACTCTACGGTGTAACACCATCCTCATGTAGCTCAGCGAGCACAAGCATTGGTCCAACGAGCAGGCAGTGACATCGTCCCACTGCTGTTGCCTGTGCATCTCACATAGTGGCCTGGCAAGCCCTCATGAGCTCTCCACCGGTTTCTCTGGTCATTCGCAACCCCTCTGCTCTGCGACCCTGTGTTGATTTGCCTGGCATGCAATCACACTCGCTCTCCAGGGCTTTCCCTCATGGCAGCAACAAGGACCTGCATTCGCTGCAAGTCATCCTTCCTGCCTTCTCACTTTGTCAGCACCCATGGTGGGCCTGTCAAGCGCTGTGCTTCGTGCCACAATACAACACCTGTGGCACCGCCTTCTCTGGCACCCCATGCCTCACCCAGCCCATGTCCCCCTCCTCGCTGGCATTCGCTCTCACCGCCAGTCACCCCCTCCTCCCCACTCTCAGGTCACGCTGATCATGGTCCTGGCACCTTTGCCTCTGCTGCATCGGTCTCAGCCCTCGAGGAGCGTTTTGGCCATCTTGAGCAATGCCTGGACAGTCAACTAGGCGAGCTTCTCAATGCTGTTCGAGCAGTTCAGGCCCCTTCATTGGTGCCAGTCACCCAGCCAGCCCTACCCCTCTCCTCGCTGGCTCCTCCAGGCTCTCACCAACCTCAAGCCTTTCCAGCAGTTGCATCAGCACTCCCCACTGCTGGTCCACAATCCATCACAGCAGGTGAGTCGCCCCTGCTCTCCATTTCATGCTGCTTTGCCTGGGTCCCACCCAACATTGTCAGCCTGGTCAAGTGCAACCAGCTCAAGCTGGAGCAGCTAGTCAAGCTCTGCAACCTGGAGTCTAGGGTCTCCAAGGAGCCAGCTCGTCCTTCTGGCTTCACTCTGGAGGCCGGCCAACTCACTCTGGTGGAAGACACAGTGGATTCTCGTATGTCCACCTTCGTCAAGGCCATTCCTAACATTGCTGCCCTTGTGCAGGTCTGGTTGGTCTACATTGCCATCCATGTGCACCATACAGGCAGCTTTGACCTCAACGACACACTCCTTGCTCACCTCAAGCATCTCATTGAGTGCAACCACCTCTACACCTGGCATGCTGTTGCAGACTATCATCTTGCAGTCTGCCATAAGAGATTTGGCACCTCAGCTGTTCAGGAGTGGGCATCATATGACCCCCATATCAGCAGTTGGGTTCTCTACCCATTCCTGAAGCCAACCCCACCCCCTTCATCATCCTCCACCCATGGCAGCTCCAGCACCAGCTCCTGCCCACAACATGCCATGTGGCCTAGTCACCCTACCTGTGTGGCGCCCATCACCACCTCCAAGCCCTGTAACCGGTTCAACGCCAGTATCACTTGCTCTGGGTGTACATGCCCTCACACTTGCATCAACTGTAAGGGTGCTCACCCTCTTGGCCAGTGCACCACTTTCGCTGGCAAGCCCATTGCCAACCTGCCTGCCAAGAAGACATCTTGATGGTGAGTACATGCTCTCACTCAGGCGATTTGTTGCCATGGCAGGCACTGCTGTCAAGTGTGCCCTTCAGGTCTGGGCCCCCTCCAACATCCCCTTCGTGGCCCTCACCACCCTCAATGGTGTCCAGCTGGCCTGCACAGCCTTCAACCGTGCCTTTTAGTTGGTCTGTGACACCCTCAACGTCTGCTCCTGTGCCTGCACCACCATCAAGCATGCCTGCCTCCCCTTGGCCCACAGCACCACTGGTGTTGCCCCCTAGGTCTGGAACACCTCCAACATCTGCCTCTAGGCCTGCACCGCCTCCAAGTGTGTCTCCAACAGCTCTGGCCTCCCTCGCCCCTGGTATTGTGGACATTTTGCCTGACCTTGCTGTCCACACCCTGCTTCCTTTGCTGGTGGGCCCCTCACCACCCCCATGGCCCAACACATCCTGCAACCAGCCCATCTTCGATGCCGCAGATGTCCCTGCCACCATTGGGATGCTCAAGCTCCAGCACTGGTCTCCATTCCTGGACCTCTACCCAGACCAGACTTTTGCTGCCCAGCTGTGCGGTGCTCTCTGTCATGGGGTCAAGCTTGGCTATGATGGACCTCTATGCTCCACCGCATGCCTTGATGTGGCCAACTTGCCCATGACCTTGGATGATGTCCAGCATTTGCATCGTGAGATTGATGCTCACCTGCAGGAAGGCCGCCTCCAGCTAGTCACCGACCCCTGCAGCATCCAGCTCATCTGCTCTCCTGTCGGTGTGGTCCCCAAGCCCCACAGTGACAAGCTGCAAACAATCTATCACCTCTCTCACCCTCGCAAGCCTGGCTCTCACCTGCCATCCATCAATGATGGCATCAGCACCTCCTTTGTCACCATCCACTATGAGAACCTGGATGCCATCATGGATTTTGTTCGCTCACATCCTGGCGCCTCTCTGTGGAAAGCAGACCTGGAGGATGCTTTCAGGCATGTCATCGTGGCTGAGTCTGACACCAGACTCATGGGCATCCATGTCAATGGTCAGTACTACCAGGAATGTGTGCTAGCATTTGGCAGCTGCTCATCGCCATTCCTCTTCAACCTCTTTGCCGAGTTCCTGCACTGGCTCACTTCCTATGCCCTGCAGGCTGTGTCACCATCGTCAACATCGCATTCCGATGTGTCACACTACCTCGATGACTTCTTTGGCGCATCAGATGCCTCTGTCGCTGCTGCCACACCGGTCCAAGTGCTCAGCCTCGCTGCAGCAGCACTTGGTTTCAGGATCAGCCACAAGAAGACAGTCTGGGACACCACCAAGCTCGAGATCCTGGGCATTGAGCTCGACTCGATGGCCCAGACTGCTTCCATCACTCCACACCGCTGCCAGCGCATCCTGCAGCTGTGCTCATGCCTTGTTGACAGGGGTCACACCTCCCTGCTGGAACTTCAGCAGGTTGCAGGCCACCTTCAATTCATCACATGCATTGCCCCTCATGGTTGAGCTTTTCTTTGCCGACTTTATGATGGTGTGCATGTGCATTACAAGGCTCCCTTTGGTTGCCGGCTCAGCGAGGCCACCTGCGCTGAGCTGCTGTGGTGGATCGACACCCTCCGCTCTTGGGATGGTGTCTCCCTCCTCCAACCCTCTCCACTCCTCATGGAGCATATCTGGACCAACACCTCCAAGCGCTGTATTGGTGGTCACCTGGGCAGCTTGGAGCAACCCTCTGCTGTTTTCTCCCATGAGCTCTCTCGCCACCACCACCACAAGGACATCCGCTTCTTAGAGGCCCTTGCTGTCCTCAAGGCTCTACACCGTTTCTCACCTCTCTGGAGTGGCCATTGCTGTGTCGTTGTCCATGTGGACAACGAGAACGTTGAATATGGCCTGTGGAAAGGCTCTATCCAGGACCCTCAGACCCAGGTCCTGCTCTGTGAGATTTTCTTGCTGTGCCTGCAGTGGCACATCGATCTGGTCCCTGTCTGTGTCAGCTCTGAGGCTAACATGCTTGTTGATGCCCTTTCTTGCTGCCGTTTCGCCTTCATACAGCAACATTACCCCCTTGCCTTTGCTCTGTTGCAGTTCCACCACCCATGCCCTTCCTCCAGGCTGCCAGCCTCTCCTTCTAAGCTGCCCTCCTCCTCTGGAACAGCCTTGCCCCTGGCACCTGTGCTCACACAGCGACCATTTGCGATGACTATGTCTCCTTTGCCACCACCACCCTCCACCTTGCCAGCCCCTTCCCTGCCTTGACCACCTCCCTCATCGAGTGGGTGGCTCACCACCACACAGCTGGGAAGTCTTACAACACTCTCAAGCATGACCTCGCTGTGCTCAAGTCTTGGCACATCAACCTTGGCCTCTCCACTGCTGCCTTCACCTCTGAGTGCTTGGAGCATGCTGTCCATGGTTTCAAACAGCTCATTGGCGATCCCCTCCCCACTGCCAAGCTGCCCATCACCCTCCCACTCTTGCAGCAGCTCATCTGGGTCCTCCCCACCATCTGCCCCTCAGCTCATGACCGCTGCATGTACCGAGCAGCATTCTGCCTTGCCTTCACCTGTTTCCTCCATGCTGGTGAGCTCACTTGGGAAGCGCAAAGCCCCAGCACCAATGTGCTCACTGTCACCTCGGTCTCTTTTGCCAGCAATGGCTCCTTCGCCACCATCACCCTCCTGGCCAGCAAGACTGACCCGTTTCGGCAGGGTGTCTCCCTCACAGCACCAGCTGTCTTGCTCAGCACTTGCACCATTGCTGCCCTCCATGTCATCTGCCAAGGCAGGGTGCCTCATGAGCCCCTCTTCATGCTGGAGAACCACCAACCCTTCGGCCAGGGCCCCTTCGTTGCTGTGCTCTGCTGCTGCCTTGCAGCCTGTGGCATCTCCCCAGTGGTGTACTCTGGCCACTCTTTCTGCTGAGGTGCTGCCACCTGGGCCACCTCCAATGGTGTTGATGATGACACCATCTGGGGCCTTGGTTGCTGGTGCAGCGACTGTTTCCACTGCTATGTTGACCAATCAGCTGCAGATTGTGCCACCACCACTAAGGCGGCTTTGTACTCCAACTCCTCAGCCCCTCTGCACCTCGACACCATCACCTGGTGTGACCTGTGACTCCTTTCCCTTGCCTTTCTCTGTGGGCTTGCCTGTCGTTGCCCAGCCTCAGCTCATGACCATCACACCATGCGGTATGCCACATGCACACCATGCGGTATGCCACATGCACACCATGCGGTATGCCACATGCACACCATGTGGCTGCAGCTGGGAGCTTGCAAGCGACTCCCCAGAGTTAGGCAATCAATTTATTTCTTACATTCCTAGTCACATCCATTCTAATAGCATCACAGTGTTGAGTATTGAGGATGCAGCCAAACTTCATGTTGATGACAGTGCAGAAGGATTTCGCTTGCTTCAACATGTCATCTTGGCTGAGTAGAAATACTCACATGTGTACACAAAGGGCTCAGTTTTCCACTGCGGTGCCATCCTTCTCACCATCATCTTCTTGACTCACTGCCACTGTAGGCAGTGTGTTTTTTTGTTGCCCCTGCCCTCCCATCCCTTGATTTATGCCACATCCTTTTATGTTGTTAGGTCTCATGCACCCTCTGCCTCCGCTTTCAGGTGATGCTCGACCATCTGTGCCTCTTACAGCTGCAGCTGGGAGCTTGCAAGCGACTCCCCAGAGTTAGGCAATCAATTTATTTCTTACATTCCTAGTCACATCCATTCTAATAGCATCACAGTGTTGAGTATTGAGGATGCAGCTGAACTTCACATTGATGTCCTTCTGTAGGTATGCAGCGCTGATGAGCTGCGCTGCCATCGTTGGGGATGATGCTTGAGGCTGTATGCTGCCAGTAGTCAGCGTCGTCATATAGTACTGGTGGAGGTTCCAGGACTGCAGTGTAGGTTCCGCCTGCACAGGTGAGGCCTGTGGCGTCAGTGGTGGTTCTGACTGCTGTCTATGTGTTCTCCGACTCGAATGGAGGCACACTGAGTAGTAGCAATGCCTAAGATTGCTACTCTACAAGACAATGTTGTATAGAGATACTAAACATACTGACAAGTTAATGAATGATAGAGTGGATGAGGGCCCACCTCTCCACTTGTACAGGGAATGTATATATATATGCTGGCTGCGGATGCTCCAGAGCATCCCTCCTCCAGCATTGGGCCAGTGTCAGGGCCTGCCCCTTCTGTCCTAGCGACTCACCACTGGCCACTAACCACTACCTCTTCGCTAGCTCCATGGCCTCGGGCCAGTGTCAGCTCTCCTTCCTTCCTGCAGGTCCCCCCTATCTTCGCAAGGGCCCCTGCACCTCACCTGGCCATTACTGATTGGCCTAGGGTCATCGACAGCATCCCCCAGGTGCTGCCGACATCATCGCTGATCACCTGCAACCCCTTTGGGGTGGTGCCATCATAGTCATTGCTTGTTGTTTTTGTTCCCCAGCATCGTACAGCCCTGTAGGCAAAATCGATGATAAGGCCTGCTTAATGTAAATTTCAATTGAGATCGACTGTAAGACGTGTTTAATGTCGATCTCAATTCGAGTTCGATTTTATGTCCTGTGACAATGACCTCCTCTATGGTCTCAAGTTGCACAACCCCTTTACCACCCTTCAGCCCATCTTGGTGATTGGTGATCTCTCCTTGCCAGACCGCTGCACCACCCTCTGTCAGGAGGCTCTTGATCACCTTGCCTCCACCCAGGTGTATATGAAGCATCATTACGACAGTTGCCACCAGCCCCTGCCGACCTTCTCCATCAGCAACTGGGTGTGGCTCAACCTCAGTGATGGCTACAACATCCCTAGGGGTTCCCTCCCCCCTGACCACCATCTTGGAGTCCAGTGCATAGGCCCCTACCACATTCACTGTGTTGTCAGTGATCTGGCCTATGAACTCACCTTGCCACCATCCTCCCACCTGCACCCCATCATTTCCATTCAGCATCTCGAGCCCTTCATCCCCTCCAACCACCCAGCAGTTTCACATAAGGTTACCACCATTCTTAAGGAGCATCGCACATGCCACTGCAGTCTCCAGTATCTCATGCATTTCGAGCATGCTGGTCATGACCAATGGGTGCCTGAAGCTACCCTCACTGATCCTGCCATCCTCGATGCCTGGTGCACTCAAGTTTCTGCCACCACCTAGGACAGCATGCTGGGTAGCTCTTCTATATCGTGCCTTCCTCCTTGCTGTCACTCCATCCCTCACCACATGCATCACATACTCAACTGCATCTTGCCTTCCCCCTTGTCTCTCTCCTGCTGTCCCTCAACAGGCACTCAGTTTCTGCTTGTCACGTCCCTCCTCGGTTCCTCCCTCCCCATCACCTCCTCAACCCATCCTCTCTGTCGCTCACCAGGCTCCTGCATACTCATCACCTGCCCTTCTGCCCTTCTTGGCTTCCAGTCTCATTCCCATCCCCTTCTCACCATGCTTCCTAGACTTGATCCCTTCACCGCATCATACACGCTTGCCGCAGCCTTCCTTGTCGAGCACCTTCTTCTGCATCTCATTTCACCACATTGCACACATATCTCGCAGCCTTCCTCGACATGCCCCATTGTCCATTCCTCCATCTGTCTCCTCGTTGGTCTCCTCTTCTCCCTTCCAAGCCCAGCACCCTACCTTCTCCACCCTCAACGTCATTTTCTTCCACCTCCACCTTGCTCTTCCTTCTGCCACACACTCCGCCTCCTCTACAAACCATCCTCATGCCTTCCTGGTCATCTTTCACCTGAGCCCTCTCCACACTCTGGACTGATCTTCGCTTCACCCCTCGCCCTCTCACCACATTCAACATGTCCTCCCGCAGCGTAGCTGCTTCTTAAGGGGGGCAGTGTCACACATGCCCATACACGTGACCATTAGTCAGCACTCGTAACGCTGCCCTACTCGCTGGCAGCTCAAAGTTTTGTTCCCTCGTCGCTAGCTCCGCTATCTCCTCGCTCCTCCTGTATATATATACAGGTCTCACCCCGTTTTCCCCCTTCTCATGAATACCATCTACTTTCCGTCATACTTCGCATACCTAGCGTGCGAGTCTGACAGTGTGGACCTACTCATCTGATCTCATATAAAGCATTGAGCACACGTTCCGAGCGGTGCGCCAATCCACCATCCGCCATCCGCCATCCACTATCCATCATCCACCATCGCCACCATCGCTCACCCACCTACTCACCTTGCTCGCCACCACGTGCTGCCTTGGATCGACGCCTGCTGCTTCGCTTACCTGCCCATCGTTCGATCTCAACCGAGGGCTGCAAGTTGGTGCTGCCTGTCCGATTGGCATTCCCAGATCGTGGTGGAAAAGGATGGATCTCGGTCAAGGCGCCGACCTGCAAGCCGCTGTTGATCGCGATGTCATCCAACTCATCGCGCAAGCCAGCAGCGAATCGGACCAATTGTCTCGTTACCATCCGATCATCGCCAACGCCTATCGATTCTTGATCGAGACGCTCCATCGCGGGCTTGATCAGCTGCCTCCGCTTGCCGTCCTTGCTCAGGCAGTCCAGAATCTTGATCGGCATGTAGCGTTGGCTCCTCGACCCTCGACGCCCGCTCGGCCCGCCTCAACGCATCATCCTGCGGCCGATGACTCACCCCGAGCCAAAAAAGCCAGAGTAGATGCGCACAACTTGCGCGCAAAGATCGGCAGGCATTGGACATTCCTCTCCATGGCCTGCAACGACATCCGCTATCACATGGAGGCCGGCGACGAGGAATTGATCGGCGAAACCATCTATACTTTTTTTAGCAAGCTGGACCGGTACAAGTCTAGCTTTATTCCCTACTTCAAGAACTTGCAGTCCTTTGATCGTCAGGACCAATCGCATCTGCAAGCCTGCGAAGCAGCTCTCCGCAACGCAATGACCAGTGTCTTGCGCAAGGACCCGCCCTTGAAAAGTGACGAAGCGCTGCATTACCTTCTGGCCTCTCTCCCGCGTCCGGCTGCATCTCAAATGCAACAGTTGGATCCCTTTGAGGAGCCCCTCCGCCAGCGTCTAGCCGAAGGCTTCAGCCACCGTTATCAAGGTGATGCGCATCGCCGTCTGCTTTCCTTTGCAATGGGGGTCAATCTCTCTCTGTTCAGAAACAAGCCAGAGGGCCAAAAGCCCTACTACAAAGGCACCACCATCGTTCAATCCAGTGGTACGGGCAAGACCCGGATGGTGCTCGAACTCGGTCGCATCGCCCCTCTCCTCTTTGTGTGTAGTCGAGCTGCGGCCGGCAGCGCACGCATCGGCTACCCGCTGGGCGATAAGCACATTGTGGACCTCACCTTGACCGAAATGGCGACATTCAGGTTGACTGACAACGAGAAGGCTGCCGTTCTGCTTGCCGCTTGGTTCGACACGCTGGCATCAACCCTGGAGAGAAGCCAGCCAGATGGCAAAGTTTGAAGCACTGGTCGAGCTCAACAACTTTGGCACCCGCGAGCATCAGGATCGGCGCGACACGTTTTTCGAGGGCGTTGCCAGGGAGGCACGCACTTTGGCCCACCTCGGCCCTGTCGGTGGAGAGTACAACGAGATCTTCAGACATTACCTTGATGCACCGGTGCGCCGCCTGAGCAAGCAGATCAGGCTGGTACAAGAGCATCTCGAGCTCCGGGGCGTAGGAGCAGCGCGTGACACGCCGGTCTTTGTGGCGATCGACGAATGCGTCACGTTTCCACCCGGCTTGCTCGACAGCATCTGTCGTGCCTGGGCTTACATCGGAGAGCTGGAAGACAGGCAACGCCAACCGCCCCGGGAGAGGGAACAACTGGGCAAAAGCGAACCTGAGGATGATCTGGTCTGCTTTTGGCTTCTGCTGTTGAGCACCAATAGCAGCGCCACCACCCTCGTCCGGCCTCAGTCGGAATACAGTTCACTTAGGCATCAGAATGCTGTGCCTTTGCCTACCTTTGTTGGCGTCGGCTTCGACGTGCTTCGGGTGGAGCTGGAACCGCTTAAGATGGCCCTGAACGTCGCTGATCAGACACACATCCAAAAATATGGCCGACCGTTGTGGATCTCGTTGGTCGAAGGCAACTTCTGGCCCACGGCCATGACCAAGCTGATGGGCACGGGCACTTTTGTTCGTGCTAAGCCCACGATCTGCTTCAACGTCCTCGCCTCGCGTCTTGCCCTGCGATACGTTCCCACCCGAGGCGCCGACAACAGTCTGTTTGGGGAACAGGCCACGTTTGCACGCAACGCGGTCGATCGACACATGCGCATCCTCGACAGCGTGGATAGCGATGCCGTTCTCCACATCAGCTCGCCTTCGGAGCCTGTGCTTGCCATCGCCGCGTCGCTTGCCATGATGCCCACGCCCACACAGAATCTCGCCGATACCCCCGTTCCGCTTCAGAAGGCCGCCAACCGCTATGGCTCGATACTGGAGACCGTCAAGAGCATGTGTCTTGCCTCTGCGGATATCGACATTCTCAAGGGCGTCCGTGGCGAGCTGATGGCGCGCCTTTTGTTCATGACCGCCTGGGATGCGGCCAAAGTCAAAGAGCCTGGCTTTCAAACAAGCGAAAACTTGGCTTGGAAGGCTCGGTTGCTTTTGCAGCCCGTTGCGTTGGAGTCAATCTTGGACGAGCTGGTCCAGCTAGACCAAGCAAGCTTCAACACGGTGCACAGCCAGATCGAACGCGTCTGCTCTCGCGTCCGAGATGGATCTCCTGCCGATGCCGACGTGCACGCCTGGACGCATTTTACACACTTTGACATCCTCGAGGTCAAGGTGCAACAGGTCTCGCCCGAATATCTGTGGTACTGTTGGAAGCGGGGTGTGGCGATCCAGATGGCGCATCCTCAGCATGGCGTCGATGGCATCATCCCCGTCTTTGTCGGCGACATCCGTCAACGTTTTGACGAGGGTGCGGGATGGGAAACGGCCACTGGGCTCAGTGACCGCCACGCCAGCGAGGCGCAGGCTGCTCGTCAGATGACGTACATAGCCTGGGAAGCCAAAAATCGTCGGATCACTTCTCCTGGCAAGGCGGATGAAGCTGCCAAGAGAGCTGCACACGCTGGACCGAGGCTCAGGTACGAGCAAGGAGCCGAAGCAGCGCTGACTGACCGCGGCATCCTGACGGTGCTTGCCGACATGGGTGCAAGAGATCAACCAGCCAGGGTGAAAAGGATTGACGAGACCGAGTCGGTGCAGTTGTGGTTACGAGGCATCGGCGGACCGACCAACTACCCGTGTCTCGATACGCTCGGGATCCGCAACGTCGTTGTTGACTTCCTCAGCACTGTGGCCAACCGTGTGGACTACGAGGTCTACAATCGGATCCCTGACCCCATGGACTTGAACTCGGCCACAAACGCCAGCAACGACGACCAAGAAGTTTTGTCAGCTACGATTCAGCCACACGAGGAACACGGACAAGGCTCATCGCCAGACGAACCGATGGAGATTTGACTGGCTGAGCAAGCACACGTGGGTTTATTCCGCATGCGCTATCTACACCAGTTGAGTTTGGTGGGTGAGCCGACATAGTCTTCGTTCCAAAAGTCTCAAAGTCCCATTCCCAAGATCTCAAGACCCATTCTCAAGTGTCGGTTCCCAAAATTGTGACTTTCATATGTAACATAATTCATGTAGTATGGAAATGTCTGTAGTACAGGAACGATTTTCCAAGTTTGAAATTCTGATGGTAGTACTTTTCGTGATGGCAAGCAAGCTTGTTCTACATTTGTGACCAGCAATGAAACTGAGATTACGGTACCATGAGAAGCAACAATACATGAAGACTGTGTTTGAGATTACAGACAGTGACAAGAACTGCTAGCTTGAGGGACTGTGTCATAGTAAGTGGATTTGGTGGGGTCATCATCCTCAATCGTGCTGAGGGGCTCATTATCATCAAGGAGGTCCCAGAAGAGGTTCTGTGGTGGAGTGTGAGGAGCAAATGACACCGAAAGCTCTTCATCACCATCATTAGAGTTGTCATCATCATTTGCTGCAGCAAGCTGCTCCCCCCTTCAGCAGCTCCTCTCCTACAGCTGCTGGATCTCTGGCTCCTTTGCCACCAACTCATGTTCAGCATGCTCACAAGTGATCATGTGCTCCTTGCTGAGGTACATTCAATCACCTGTGGTAACTTGAGGAACCTTCCTCCTTGCTACAAGCTTGTTATGTTCCTCCTGAGCTTGTAATACCACATTTTTGGCCTGCAGTGCCAAGTTCTCAGTGTGTGGTGTCTGGAATGCTTCCAGAAGCTCTCATTTGAGGCCACATGCCTCTCTTGGCATCTCAGTGTTCCTGAAGTCATTGAGCATGTTGTTGATTCATGTGCCTGACTGCAGAATGGCTTCAGATTCTGGTGCTGCCAGCTGTGGAGCCCCAGATTGGCAACCTGCAGGAACTGACCCTGCAAGGTGGTCCAGAACCTTGTCAGGACTTGGACTGGTGGTCATTCCAGAGATCTGAAAGGCCTTCTTTGCTGCTGCAGGGGTTAGCACCTTGGCACATGCCTGGGTGTACAAGGTTCCAAACTGTGCCTTGTCGATCCCTGCAGAAGCCATGTGGGGTGCCAAGTTGGTCACCAAATCCCAGTATGCTGCAGTCAACAGTCTGAAAATAGAGACATCCAATAGTTGCATTATGTGTGTGCAGTGGGCAGGAAGGCACAGTGGAATGATGTGCCTCTGCCACAGAGCATCAATAAATGCCAGGCTTGTGTGGATCTTGTGACCATTGATGATGAGCAAGTGGTATGCTGATTGTGATGATGGCCTTGTGATCACATTGAAGATGTTTTTGACCCAGAGCTTGGTAAGTTTGATGTCATTGTATGCAGTTGCACCCTTCAAGAAGTGCCATGTGGGTGGAATATCCACCATTTGCTGTGGCTCCCCCACAGTATGTACCTTACCCTGCATGATGATCAGCAGCAGCAGTACCTGCCCTGCACTTCCAAAACATTCAATTACCATTGCACTCTCTTGGTTACCCAGCTGTGCTTTGAACTGGCTTGCTGCATTGTCCTCAGGAACAAGGACACACTGGCTAGCTGCCTGTCCAAACATGAAACTGGTCTTGTCCATGTTGAAGATGCAGTCAGACAAGATCTGGTACTCATGCAGCACATCCTGAAGCCATTCAAACCATTGTTTGATTCCTTGAGGGTCAGTAGAACATACATGCTCATTCTCCAAACACTGAGACCAGCATGAGTGGAGAGAGAGATGCTGAAGCAGGAAGCCCTGCATCCAGGAATGGCCAAGTTTGTCTGTGCCTGTGCTGCCAGTATTGCCACATGACAGTGTTTGTGCATACCTGCATACATCTGCAGGATTGAGAGGAAAGCTGCCAGCAGCACAGTGACAGATGTGCTCCACCAGGGCAGTCTCAGCCACTGGCAAAAGAGCTTGTTGGTCAATCTGGGCCTCTTTGTTGGGAAGCTTCCCTTTTGAGCACCCATACAACATTGATTTTGCAATTCCATGAGCTGTGGCTGCAGCACTGATGCTGGCATGCTGCCCAGCATTGAGTTCAGCCAATGCAAGCTGGACTCAAGCCTCATGCTGGTCTTGAGCTAGCACAGACTGTGTACAACTATGCTTTGAGTGCTTTGAGGAGGTGTTCCTCAGCATTGTCACACAAAATCACATGAAAATGGTGTTGAAATGGTGTTTGAATTATGGTGAATGAAGGTTACAACACCAACTGTGGTGGGGAATGTGAGGTTGGTGGGGACAGTTGATGGTGACCACAGGGTTGTCAAGGTGTTCATGCAAGGCACAGACATCAGAGATGTGCATTTTCTAACTTTAAATTTTGTTTCCATACTACAGACATGCACATACTACATGAATTATGTTATAGGGGGTATTGTCAGCAGTTGCATGCCAGACATGTAAAATCGAAGTTAACTTGAGGTAAATGTCAATTTTGTTTGAGTTCAAGGTTAACAGCCAGTAAATGTCGATTTCACTTGAGATCGACATTAACTGCATCTTATGCTCGATGTCAGCTGACTGCTGTTGCCACTCCATTCAGAGGTAATGCAGCATGTTTGTGGTAGCCTGATGAGTGTCCTACACTGGACAGGAGTGGGCTAACTGTCCCTGTGTAGGTGTACAGCACAAATGAGCTGTGCTGCCATCATCAGAGATGATGCTCAAGACTGCATGATGCTGTTAGTTGGTGTTGTCATGTGGTAATGGTACTGGTTTAGGTTCCAGGACTGTGGTGTAGGTTCCACCTGCACAGGTGAGGCCTGTGGCACCAGTGAAGGTTCTGACTGATGCCTATATGTTCTCCGACTCGAATGGAGGCACACTGAGTAGTAGCAATGACTAAGATTGCTACCCTATGAGACAATGAGTGTGAGTGTAGTGATACTAACATACTGACAAGTAAAATGAATGGTAGAGTGGATGAGGCCCCACCTCTCCCCTTGCACAAGGAATGTATGTATATATATGTATGCATGCTGGCAGCAGTTGCTCCAGAGCATCCCATCACCAGCATCCAGCCGGTGTCAGGGCCTGCCCTGCTGTCCTTGAGACTTGTCACTGGTCTCCAACCAGCACCTCTTTGCTAGCTCCACAGCCTCGAGCCAGTGTCGAGCTCTTCTTCCCTTCCTGCAGGTCCCCCTATCCATGCAGGGGCCCCTGTGCCTTACCCAGCCATTACTGGTCAGCCCAGGTCATCGACAGCATCCTCCAGACACCACTGACTCCATCACTGGTCTCCCCCAACCTGTCTGGGGTGGTGTTGTTCTAGTCATCACTTGTCATGGTCACTCCACAGTGTTGTACAGCTCTGTAGGCGAAATCGATGATAAGGCCTGCTTAACATTGACTTCATCTGAGATCGACTGTAACACATGTTTAACATCGACCTCAAATCGATTTCGACTTTTATGTCCTGTGACAAGCTGCTGCTGGCCTGACTATTTGCTGAACCTGATGCGAAAACAATGATAAATGCTGTTAATCATTGAACTCAAATGAGTTCAAGCGAAAACACATGTAATTGTCAAACTCAATCAAGTTCGAGTGTAAGGGACAATAATCATTGATCTCATGGAACACCTCCTTCACTGCCCTCTATGGCAGATATCATAGCAGGAGGTTTCAAGGAGCTTGTTAGGACCTTCCAGCCCCTTGACCTTGAACTGGTAGAGCTACAAAATCAAGGCCAATTCGAGCTCAAGGACAGCTTGTGGTACAAGAACAGCTGTTTGGTTGTGCTGAAGGTCACACTGCCTGGCAGGCAGGGGAGCAATGACACCAGGAGTGCAGCCAAGGTACGAGACCAATCCCTATTGGTCAAACACCTCCACTACATCGTCATGACACAATGCCACAATGGTTTGACTGCTGGGCATGTCAGGCACAATGCTATGCTGGAGCTAGCATGATGGCACTACTACTGGCCATGCATGGCTGCATGGATTGCAGACTATGTAGCTAGCTGCCCAGTGTGCATGTGCTACAAGGCCCCATGCCATCAGCCATATGGCCTTCTGCAGCCATTGTCCACACCTGAGCAACCTTGGGGCTCAATCTCAATGGACTTCCTCAAAGGACTGCCACCCTCAGAAGGCTATGACTCAATTCTAGTTGTGGTTGACCATCTTACCAAGTTTGCCATCCTAGCACTGACACATAAGTTGGCAACCTCGGAGGACACTGCCAAACTCTTAGAGAACACAGTCTTCATACATTTTGGTGCACCAGACCACATTGTCTCTGATCAAGGATGGCAGTTCATATCAGCAGCCTGGAAGAGGTTCACCACTGCCCTTGGCATCAACCACTCCCTCAGCATGGCCTACCATCCACAAACCAATGGACAGACTGAGCAGGTAAACCAAGTGGTTGAACAGTACCTCCATATGTACTGCAACTATGAGCAAAACAACTGGTGCACCTTGCTGGCAATGGCTGAAGTCATGTACAACAACATGGTACACAGCAGCATTGGCATGTCACCTTTCTTTGCATGCTACAGCTGGAATCCCAAGTCTCATCCAGAGATCCCAGAGAGGCTCAGAGTCCACAATCTGGGATGGCATGAGTGGCTCCTGACAGCCAAGGATTGGATTGAGTACCTTCAGGAGGCTGTCCAGCAAGCACAAGCACAAATGGTGGAACAATACAATCGCAGATGTAAGGACATGGAGTTCAAAGTTGGTGACCTCATTTACATCAACTGCAAGAACTGGAAGACTTGGTGACCTAGTCCCAAGCTAGACACATGCTTTGCTGGCCCCTTTCCCATCCTGGAATGCATCAGACAGCGAGCATACTGCTTACAACTCCCAGCAACCTTCAAAGTCCACAACATCTTCCATGTCTCCATGCTGGAGAAGCAGCCAGTGAGCCAACTGGCAGGGCACAACAAGCCCCCTGTACAACCACCACTGCATGATGATGAGCTGGAGTATGAGGTTGAGTGCATCCTTGACTGTCAAACCCATCATGGCCAGCTCCAGTACAAGGTGTTCTGGAAGGGCTATCCTGAGGAACAGGTGACCTGGGAGCCTGCCAAGAACCTCAATTGCCCTGACCTCATCTGGGACTATGAGGTTTTGAGGGGGGGAGGCATCCCTGCTCGAGAATAGGGCCATCTCCTCAGTTTCATGAAATCGATGTTAAGAGCAGATTACAGTTGAACTCATATGAAATCGACAATAAAAGCAATTTACAGTTGATCTCATGCAAAATTGAGGATTACATGACTTTATCCTTGATCTCAAGAAGGTCAGCCTTGCTGGAGGAGAAGTCACCAGGAAGGCTCCAGTCTCAGTGTCAAAGCTCACCAGACACTCACAAGGCACACATGAGGGGAATTGGGAGAACAGTGGTGGATTTCACAAGAACAAGCACAGCATGAGAAGAGGACTAATCTACATGTCTATGTAGAAGGGCTCACCATCCTTGCCCTCAGGGACTGGCAGAGGGGACAATGGCATGTCAATGGGTGGTGGGGGACTGCCTGGACAAGAATGCAACTCATGGGGCTGGCACTCACTCATGAGAGTGCTGTTGGCCACCATGTACTGATGCACAGCATGCAGGATGCCAGGAAAGTCAGTGTTGTTGAGGTGCCAGAGCCACACCATGGCTGTAGCCCAGTGATGATCATTGGTGGGTGGGTAGACATGGTCAT
This sequence comes from Ustilago lituana, assembly GCA_928869825.1. Lineage (NCBI taxonomy): Eukaryota > Fungi > Basidiomycota > Ustilaginomycetes > Ustilaginales > Ustilaginaceae > Ustilago > Ustilago lituana. The sequence goes on from CAKMYA010000053.1 coordinate 23,143, forward strand.
TGTGGCATACCTTACCCATACCAATGCTCTCAGATGTTGAGAGGTGGGCCTGCTCAGTGCTGTGCTCATGATGACCATGCTGCCACCCAGGAAAGTTGCCATGATACACAAGTGCTGGGTGATGAGCAATGTCCCAATGGCAGTGAGTGATACCTGCAGCATGGCAATGGACACATGAAGTGGGCACATGACATCACTGGCCCAATGGGTCTGCATACATTGAAGGGAAGCATCTACACCTCCAAACCAAAGCAAGGGGTTAGTACACAGCCACAGCACAAACTGGGACAATGGAGACAGGGGTTACTTACAGGACTTGAAGTGCCTCACAATGAGCACAGGACCAGGTAGGCCAAGGCACTGAGCCCTTGGTCAGGTGACACATGATGATGTTATGGATTCACTGATCTGCAGCATTGCCCTGAGCAATGGTCCAGAGCTCAGGGTATCGCCCAGCCACATACAAGATCAGCAGCACTGGAGCCCAGAGTACCTGGGTCCATGCTATGATCTCAGCCCAACTCAGAACATGGGCCAACAACAGTGATGGAGTAGGGTGGTGCAGGGGCACTGGAGGAGGTGGCATGTGCCTGCCTTTGGAAGGGGTGTCCCTCCATATCACACCTGGGGGAGGAGGCAACAGAGCATAGGTGGGCATGCCAGGCGCCTCAGGGGATGCCAGAGCACCATCTGATCAAGCCAGTTCAGCCTCATAGTGCTCCTGGTGCTCCTCACTGGGAGTGCATGCACCCAGGAAAAGAGGTTCAAGAGAGGGAGTGGGAGGGCCATGAGGCCAGCTCCACCAGCGAAGCAGCCACAACTTCCTTGACAGGCATAACAGCTGCCTTGGAAGCAGGTTGAGGTGTCGAAGCACCTGTGGGCTGCCTGTGGGCAGAGCCCCTGTCATTGACCAAAGAGGCAGGAGTGACAGTGCTGATGGTCAAGAAGTCCTGGGCGACTGAAGCAGCAGGAGAGGTGGATTGTTGGTGGTAAAGGGCCACACAAGGAGCAATAGGAGCTGCTCGATGTGTCGAGTGGTGCAGAGGAGGGTTGGGCAGAGAAGCTGACATGGTAAATGGTGATGTAGGAAGATGATGATGAGCTGGAAGGAAGAAGGGGTAGAAGCACCACCCAAAACCCCAAATACAGGCCACCCTTTTCTGCACAGGCCATGAAGATATAGGCTCTGGATGGACTTCATTACTTTGCAGGAGCTCAGCTCTGAAAACAGGGGTAATGTCACAGGACATAAAATCGAACTCAAATTGAGATTGACATTAAATGCATCTTATGGTCAATCTCAGATGAAATTGATGTTAAGCAGGCCTTATCATCGATTTTGCCTACAGGGCCATATGATGCTGTGGAACAAACACAACAAGCAATGACTATGATGACACCATCCCAAATGGGTTGCAGGTGATCAGCGATGACATCAGCAACACCTGGAGGATGCTGTCGACAACCCTAGGCCAACCAGTAACAGCTGGGTAAGGTGCAGGGGCCCCTGTGTAGATAGGGGGACCTGCAGGAAGGGAGGAAGAGCTCAACACTGGCTTGAGGCTGTGGAGCTAGCTAGGGGCCACTGGTTAGACACCAGCAACACAAGTCTCAAGGACAGCAGGGCAGGCCCAGACACTGGCCTGATGCTGGCAGCAGGATGTTCTGGAGCAACTGCTGCCAGCATACACACATGCATATATATACACATTCCCTGTATGAGTGGAGAGGTGGGGCCTCATCCACTCTATCATTCCTTTTACTTGTCAGTATGTTAGTATCACTACACTCACACTCATTGTCTCATAGGGTAGCAATCTCAGGCATTGCTACTACTCAGTGTGCCTCCATTTGAGTCAGAGTACATATAGGCATCAGTCAGAACCTTCACTGGTGCCACAGGCCTCACCTGTGCAGGTGGAACCTACACCACAGTCCTGGAACCTAAACCAGTACCATTACCACATGACAACACCAACTAACAGCATCATGCAGTCTTGAGCATCATCTCTGATGATGGCAGCACAGCTCATTTGTGCTGTACACCTACACAGGGACAGTTAGCCCACTCCTGTCCAGTGTAGGACACTCATCAGGCTACCACAAACGTGCTGCATTACCTCTGAATGGAGTGGCAACAGCAGTCAGCTGACATCGAGCATAAGATGCAGTTAATGTCGATCTCAAGTGAAATCGACATTTACTGGCTGTTAACCTTGAACTCAAACAAAATTGACATTTACCTCAAGTTAACTTCGATTCTACATGTCTGGCACATGACCACTGACACCAGGCTTGGAGAGCCTGGTGCCATTGGAGAAGGGTCCACAGCCATGTTGTCCACAACAGATGGCTGGGCAGTGATTGTGGGGGCAGCATCAGCAGAGGGTGGCATCTTGACATCCTCATCAGAGAGCTTGCTAGAGGTCTCCACCATTGCAGCATTGCTGGCAGTGGCTTGAGCAGCTCATTGAGCTGTTTGTCATGCAGCTGCCTCCCATCATTGGCATTGTCATAAGGCCTTCTTGGTTACAGCCATTCTTGATGTTCTTGATGCTCTTGATGGTGGAGAGGAAGGACCTTGTGCTCTCCTTTGCACAGGATCTTGAGGTTTCATCTGCTGAATTGTAGGGGTCTTCATAGAGTCTTGCCCTTTGTTGTGCACTCTGATGAGCTTAGCAGTTGGTGTTGTGGACCAATCAGTTGGTCCTGCAATGTTGTGGTGGTGCTTGCACAGTCAGGATCTCTTAGCTTTGTTCTTCATTTCAGATGTGATGTCTGTGCAATGTGATATTGATGGAGTACCTTGATGGTTCAGGGTGTGTATCTTGATTATTCAGTGGATTTCGAGATCAATCAGTTGATCTTATCCTTTTGCAATGAAGGTTTTGATGCATGCAATGTCTTGTTTTTGTCCTTTTGTGGGTATTACGATTTTTTGGTGGTTTTCTTGATGCATTGATTGGTGTGAAGATCAATTGGTTGATCCTTTTTCTTGCTCATCAGGAGGAATCTTGTGGTTTGGAATCATATTTGTTGGGTCTTAAGGTTTATGCTGTGATCTTGAGGCTTGCCACCTGATCCTTGAGATTAATCACATCATAAAAAGTTCGATTCTGTTTGCATCAGGCAGGGCCCAGGCTGCTCATGTGCCTCAGTTTTCCAGGCAGAACCTTCAGGCAGGGGGGCTGCCTTACCACTTCCAGGCAGGCACATACAGACCATATGCCTGGGCACCTGCCTGAGAAATATGAAGCAGGTGGCCTGTCTAGATGCTGCCTGAGAAAATGTGAGGCAGGTGACCTGTCTGGATGCTGCCTGAGTCAGAAGGAGCAAATTCGGTTTTTCTTGCTCTTTTTTGGCAGGGATTTCCAGTTTTGGTTCAGATTTTAACTAACTTTACATATTCTAGTGACAGCAGTACTTGGTAGTGTATATATTTGGATGACAACCAGGTTACATAAAAATAGAGCATGTGCCCAAGTGGTTATGTGTACAGGCTCATGTGTGTGTGTGTGTGTGTGGGTATGGGTGTGGGCAGTGGGCCTGCAAGGGTGTGAGTTCAAACCCTGGTGGAGGCCAAAACAGGAAAGGAAAAAGATGTGTAAGAATTCTCATTTCCTTTTTTGGATTTATTATATTTTTTTTTGGGAGCTGGCTGCCTCACACAGGCAGATGACCTGTAAGTGTCTTGGGCTCAGGGTGTGCCTGAGGTTTGAGGCACATGACCAGCCTGACACCCTGCCTGACACATACAGAATCAAACTTTTACAATGTGAATTGATTGATGTTGAAGATTTGTCAGTTGGTAGGGGAGCACTTGCAGTGCTTCTTGATTTGCTTGTGCTTTGCCCTTTTGAGTGCCTTGGTCAGCATGTCTGTGAGCTGACAATTCATAGAGATTGATCAGATGATGAGGACACCATTAGCTTGATACTCCCTTGTGATGTGATACTTGAGACAGAAGTGCTTGGTCCTATTGTGGAACTTGGGTTCCTTTGCTAATTTGATGGCTGCACAGTTGTTGACCATGAGCTCCATTGGTTGGTCAACTTTAAGGCCAACTTTGGCCACCAACCATCGAGTCCAGATGACCTCCTTCACAGCTTTGGCCATTGTGATGTACTTGGCATATGTGGTCAAGTCAGTGACAATCATCTGGAGTTTTGAGACCCAACTGTATGGCATGGACTGTACAGTGTTGATAATTCCTGATGTGGATCATGATGTTGATGTGTCCCCCATGTGATCTGCATCAGTGAATGTTTGGAACAATTGGCCAAAATCGAGCTCCATTGGTGGGGTCAAGGACATGTCAGGGGAGCAATAAACCAACCTGTGTGTGTCAGTACCCTTCAGGTAGCACATAAGATGCTTTGCTTGGACCATCACATTTGCATGGGGTTGTGCTAACTCATGACTGAGTTTCTGGACAGCAAAACTGATATCAGGACATGTGCATGTGGCAATATAGAGAATCTGACCAACAATGCGGTGGTATGTGGAAAAGCTCTGTCAGGAGGAGCAGCTTGCTGGTGGAGAGATCAGTGCTTGGGTTGAGAGGTGTATGGATGATGTTTGCCAAATCAAGCCCATAAGTGAGAAGCAAGTGCTGAATGTAGCTGGTTTGGCTCAAATGGATGACACCAGGCAATTGGTGAACTTGGATACTGAGGATGTAATCCAGAGGTTCACCACTGGTCATTTTGAAGTGCTGGCGAAGTTGTGCCATGACTCCATTGGTGGATCTCTTGTTGTGAGCAAAAATTAGGATGTTGTTGATGTAAAGTGTAAGGACCAGCAGAAAATTGTGCCCATCAACCAATTGATGTTGGAAATAAAGTGTGGAGTCATGACTGCTCTGCTTGAACCCTATAGAATGGAGGGTAGAGTTTGCCTTGTGATACCAAGTCTGGCCAGCCTGCTTGAGGCTGTAAAGGGACTTGTTGAGTTTGCAGATCAATCAGTTGTGGTCAGCATTGTTGTTTGGTGGCATCAGGGGTGGTCACATGTAAAGGTCCTTGTCAATCTTGCTGTTGAGATAAGCTGTTGTGACATCCATTTGGTAGATGTTCCATCTGAAATAAAGGCTAAGGATCATGAGCAACTGAAGGGTTGCCATTTTTACAACTGGTGTGAAGGTTTCATCATAGTCAATACCATGCTTCTGAGCAAAACCTTGTGCCACCAGGTGAGCCTTATATTTGTCAATGGAACCATCACCTTTGCTTTTGATCTTGAAGACCCATTGGCTACCAATGATATTTGCACCTGGAGGTGGCTCAACCAATGTCCAGGTATTATTATCTTTGTGAGAAAGGAGCTCTTTGTCAACAGATTCCTTCCAAAGGGACCAATTGGCATGCTTCACTGCCTGGTTGATGGTATGCAGTTCATTGTTGAGTAGGCCCACCAGATTGTTGATGTTGACATCAACCAGTGGGTCCTCACATGCTGCAATGAAGTCGACTGTAGTTCATGCTTGCAGGTGCAGTGAACCAGGGGGTGATATGGGTGGTGTGGTGAGTCCAGCTGCTTGTTCCTCAGGTGTGAGGTAGGGCCAAGCATCAAGGTTTGGCCCTTCAGCAGCAGCATCATCAAGATGCAGTGCTGCATCTGTTGCACCAACTGTCTGGTGGACAGGACTTGCAGGGGGAGTTTAGGGTGCATTGATGGATGGTGACTCCCATGCATCAAATTCAGGAAAATCAGGTGGATCTCTAAATCCCTCCATAAATGGGAAAGATCCTTTGTCAAATGTTGCATGTGTCATGGTAAGATATTTACCAATTGTGGGATCATAGAGCTTGAATGCTTTGGTGCCTGCTGTGACACCAAGGTAAACACAAGGTACAGCTCTTGGATCGAGCTTGTTGCATTGTTTGGCAGGGATGTGCATGAAGGCAGCACACCCAAACATTTTGACCATCGACAAATCAATTGGTCTGTGATGCAGCAATTGGTATGGCATTTCCATCCCAATTCCTTTCATCAGCAGATGATTATTGAGGTACACCACATGGAGCAATGCATCACCCCACATGGTGTTTGGAGCCTTCAAATGGATCATAATGCAACAGACAATGTTGAAGAGTGTCTGATTCATGTGTTCTGCAACACCATTCTGCTCCAGAGTGTATGGAGCTGTGTGATTGTGGATGATACCATGTTCTTTGAGGAAGGCACTGAGCTTGCAACTAATGTATTCACCACCATTGTCTGATCTCAAGCACTTCATCATTTGATCCACCTGCTTCTCCATGGTGGTCTTATACTCCTGAAGATAGTTATAGACCTTGCTCTTCTGGGATAGAAGGTAAACCATGGTGTAATGAGTGTAGTTGTCAATGAACATCACTGCATAGTGGTATCCCTGTGGAGTCTTGTCAGGCATTGGGCCCACCATGTCAGTGTGGACAAGCTCCAGGGGTTTTGTAGCACCAGTTGATTGATGTTTGAATGCCTGCTTGTGGACTTACCCAACTGGCAAGTTTTGCACTTCATTGATGACTTGCAGACATCAATCACAGCATCTGGGACTGCTTTGACAATTTCCTCAAATTGCTGTTGGCCCAGATGGCCTAGCCATATGTGCCAGTTCACCTGGATGGCACTGTGGTCTGCAGCAATACCTGTGAAGTCAATTCCAACTTGGTCAACATACATCAACAGACCTATGTGGACACCTCTACAGGTAACCTGACCATCAGCCATACAGGCTATGGTTTCATTCTCCTTAATGATAATGTTCACCTTCTTGTGCATCAGTCTGGTGGACAGGAGTTTTACACCAAATGATGGGATGTATGCAACATTTGAGAGGGTCACCCAATTGGTTTTCCTGTTCCCAATGTTGACATCCATATGCACTGTACCTAGTCCTTCAATCTTGACTGGTACCTTGTTTGCAACCCAAATGGGGGCCATCGAGATGCCCATGCAGAGCTCTGTGAACTGAGCCTTGTTGCAGCAGATGTGGTGACTGGTGCCTGAGTCCATCAGCCACATGGAATTGTGGAGGGGTGCAGATTCACTGGCAGAATACACACTTGATTCTTTGGAGTTTGGAACTTGACAATTGGAGTTTGAGTTTTGACAGTTGGTACCATTACCAACCAATTGACATTTCAGTTTCAGGCACTTGTTCATGTAGTGGCCCTTTTCTTGACAGTTGAAGCAGGTAATTCACTTGATGGGGGTTCTGCTCTTGGATCCATTAGTCCCCCAGTTGGTGTTCTGCTTCCTGCAGCTGGTTTCCTGCCCTGCAAAGTAGGCTGATGCATTTTGCCTGGTTCACTGGTGCAAGCCATGGGAGTTGAGTCCCAATTGCAATTCTTCACTGTGCAGCCACATGATGATGGAGTCAAACTCCACCTTCTTGTTGATGATCTCTCACTCAACTGTATAACATTCAGTCATATCACCAATGTGATGAATGACCATTTGGTTGGTCTCTCACCTCATATGGTAGGTTTCCTGGATTTGGGAGGAGATATTTTCGTACTCCCTGCAAAGGCCTTTAATCAGGATGTTGTACTTCTCACCAAAGGTTACAACAGTTCCTGCAAGAATCAGATGGTCTGCTAACTCATTGATGCATCTGACAAATCTGTCAATTGATCATCAGTCTTGGTGGAGGCTGTTGAGCTCCACCTTCATTTCTTCTAGTTGCCATTGCATAGATTTCATGAAATGATCCTTGAGAGTCTTCCAGATCTCATGAGCATTTTCCAGGTCATTGATCATGTGCTTGATATCATTCAGCAAGCAGCTTCATAGCATACCACATGCTGTAAAGTTGGCATTGAGCCAGTCCCCATAGGTGGGGTCCATTTGCAATGGTTCAGGAATCATCCCCCTGATGATTCCATAAATTTTAGCACCCTTTTGCATCAATATGTCAATGCACTCATCCTTCCAGCAGTAATAGTCCCAAGCTTGCACAAGCTTGGGTAGCTGCTGACTGGAATACAGGATCCCTTTGTTGGACATCATGATTGTGATTGGTTCTCAGCAAACCTTGTTGATTGTGGGGATTTGCTGATTGATATTTGTATCAGCCAGTTGAATGTTGCATTCACTGTCAGGGCCAATTGAATCACCAAGCCAAGATCTTGAATGAGTATTGGGGCAGCCTCCTCTTTCATTTCTGGAGACATTTGGGCTCATAACCTAATGGAAGGTGTAATGTTGAATGGCTTCTTATTGAGCAATGATGTACGGTCATTAGTCACACACACCCACCAGTTGATGTAGAACACCAGTTGGTTGATGTGAGATCAACCATGTATGATGCCTGAGTTGTGATCTTGAGCAATGCATCATAAATCCCAAGATATTCAACTGAGAGTCTGAGTTACAATACCACAAGACCAATCGGTTGTTTATCAACACCAGCAATTGAATGCACAGAGGCTGAAGCAAAAGGGAAAGTCACCAC
>CAKMYA010000054.1:0-27366 GCA_928869825.1 Ustilago lituana
GTGTGCCTCCGTTCAAGTCAGAGAACATATAGACAGCAGTCAGAACCACCACTGGCACCACAGGCCTCACCTGTGCAGGCGGAACCTACACCACAGTCCTGGAACCTCCACCAGTACCATTACTATATGACAGTGCTGACTACCAGTGACATACAGCTTCGAGCATCATTCCCAACAATGGTGGCACAGTTCATCAGCGCTGAATACCTACATGAGGACAGTTAGCCCACTCCTGTCAAGTGTAGGACACCCACTAGGCTACCATGAACGTGCTGCATTACCTCTGGATGGAGTGGCAATGGTGGTCAGCCAACATCGAGTGTAAGAGGCAGTTAACATCGATCTCAAGTGAAATCGACATTTACTGGCCATTAAGCTCGAATTCAAACGAAATCGACATTTACCTCGAGTTAACATCAATTTCACATGTCTGGTGCACAACCGCTGACATTAGAGTGGATCGTTCAAGCAGTGCCCCATGTTCACTATGGCACCTGATGATCAGGCTGAGGAGCACCTCAGGGCTGTTGACCTCAGGTCAGTGGTAGCCATGCTCCAGCAGATGATGGAGCAACAGCAACAAGAAGCTGAAGCTAACCGAGAATGGCAGTGGGCCATGCTAGGTAACTGGTGGCTGTACCAAGGTGAGGAGCTGGCTACACCATCGCCAGTAGGCCAATCGAGGTCAGCACCACCTCTTGGTGAGTCAACAATGGCTCAGACCAAGTTTGCTCAAGTGGAGGATCCCCAAACACCAATGCCCAGGTCAACAGTGAAGGTATGGCCTGCAGAGTTCAGCAACATCGACGTTTATGTGACCCCCACAGGCCCTAGGCACCATCGTGAGCCTCTCAAGCCCATCACCATGTTTGAAGGCGAGGGCCAGGAGCCTAAGGCACTCCCCGCAGACATGAAGATCCTGTTTCCCAAGCTGGATACCAAGGATGTTGAGCTGTTCCTCATCAAGGCCAACAACTGGTTCGCTCAATACAGTATCACAAGCCATCAGCATTGGGTGGCCATTGCTTCGGAACATTTGGAAGGATCCACCAAGGAATGGTGGGATTCCAAGCTTCAGGTCGACCCTAAGCTTCAAGGACAACTGTTCCACAACTGGGACATGTTCTGTGCCTGTTTGAGGGATCAGTTCGGTCAGACAGTCGACTCATTCACTGCCTATGCTGAGCTCTCCATCCTCTGTCAAACCAGCGATGAACCAGGCATGGCCACTCGCTATGTCAAACGTTTCTGGGACCTAGCAAACCGTGCAGGCCTCGATGGAAACCCTAAGCTCATCATGGGTCTCTTCAAATTGGGTCTCACTGCCAGGATGCATCAAAAGTTTGAGCACAATCCCCCTTCCAACCTCTGGGAATGGTATCACAGTGTGGAGAGCATTGACCGCATTCGAACCTTGGATGCCAACAATGCCCATCTCCTCTCGACCCCAGCTCATCCTGCTAGCATGGCAGCACCCACTACGGACAAGGGGAAAGGGAAGGAGGCACCGCTGTTTAGCAACAGGACAAGCAGTTGGGGTCAACATAGTGGAGCCATACCTAATACCATCCCTAGGAGGCCTTTGCCTCCTCACTTGGCTCAGAAGCTGCCAGTAACCAACGTTGGTGGCACCACCTTCGGACCAGACCAGTGCAGCCTATGTGGCCAGCCAGGCCATTGGCAGTGCAACTGCCCCAAGGCTGTGCCCAGAGTACCTGGCCCACCAGCTGTGCCTCGCAGCCCTGCTCCACAGAGTGGCCATGTTTATGTCATCAACAAGCAAGCTGATGATGCTGAAGATGATGAAGAGGCGTCTGAGGAAGGCAACCAGGAAGCTGACGTCGACCTGGCTGCCTACACTGATGAGGATGAGGAGAACACCCAATCCCAGGAAGGTGATGCTGACCAGGGAAACGGGCATGGGACAACACACTGATGGCATGCATTGCCCTGAATCCATCCTTGTCATCACACTGTACATATCAAGACTGTCGTTTCTGTTTCTCTGCAGCATTGCAGAAGCCAGTACTCGAGATCGACAGGACCATTGCTGGTCACCCAGCTCGAATGCTGGCCAAAACAGGTGCTGGAGTGTCTATAATTGCTTGTACATTCGTTTCGGCCCATCAAATACCCACAAAACCTATACATAAAAGAAGCATTCATGGTATTACCAGTCATACCTTACAGATCGACAGCGCTGCCTCAGTCACTGCAGGCATAGGAGGTTACCTAGTTGGCCCTTTCGATGCAGAGGTGACAGACATTGATGACTACAATGTCATCCTAGGTTACAAGCTACTCAGGAAACTCAGGCCCAGGGTAGATTGGCACACTGGTACTCTCGATTTCCGGCCCAGCCTCGAAATCAAAGTTAAGGGGCAGTTACCATTGATTTCAACCGAGATCCAAGATAATGCATCCTTAACATCTATTTTGGCAGCCAATCTCATAGCTCATGGGAATGAGTTTGTCTCTGCTGAACAGCTCATATGAGCAGCCCTCCATGACAGTCCTGTAGGATGCATGCTCCTGGATGTCGATCCTGCCACAGTACCCATGTACAGCTTCATCCCTACAGGCAGTGACAAAGGTATCGAGATGGAGGTTGAACCTCAGGAGGAGCTGAAGGCGAAGGAGATACCTGAGGAATACCAGGATCTCCATCAGGTCTTCTGTGAGACTGAAGCTGACAAGTTGCCTCTGAGGATAGACCATGATCTCTCAATCAAGCTATTGCTGGGCACCCAACCACCTTGAGGGCCTCTGTACTTACAGGGACCCAAAGAGCTGGAAGAGTTGCACAAATACCTTGATGAGAACATCATGAAGGGCTTCATCCATCTGTTGAAAAGTCCAGCACACTCACCTGTGCTCTTCATACTGAAGAAGGATGGAGGCCTCCAGTTATGCATCGACTACCAAGGCCTCAATGAGGTTACAGTGAAGAATCGTGCCCTGTTACCCCTCATTGAGGAGCAGCTCTTCCTACTACAGAAGGCCAAGGTCTACAGTAAGCTGGATCTCAAGGCAGCATACAACTTGGTATGCATCGCAGATGGCAACAAATGGAAGACAGCCTTCGGTACTCAACTTGGGCTCTATGAGTACCTCATCATGCCATTCGGACTGGCGATTGCTCCCTCACACTTTCAGTCGCTGGTTAACAGTATCTTCCATGATATCCTCAGTATCTATGTGGTGGTATACTTAGATGACTTCCTCATCTTCAGCAACCACCTGAAGGAGCATGTCAGCCACATACAAGAGGTGCTGCAGTGACTATGCAAGCACCACCTCTTCGCAAAGCTGTCGAAATGCGAGTTCCACACCATGATGGTCGAGTTCCTAGGCTATGTTATCATGCCACAAGGAATCAAGATGGATGAAGCAAAGGTATGGACCATTAAGGAATGGCCAGTCCCTGAGTTGATCCATGACAACCAGCACTTCCTTGGCTTCGCCAACTTCTATTGACAATTCATCTCGCACTTCACATGCATTGTGAGACCACTCACATCACTGGTCAAGCCAACTGAGCATTTCAGGAAGTTCAAGCTGCCAGAGGAGGCAGAGAAGGCATTCCACAGTCTCATCACAGCGTTCACATCAGCAGGAGTCCTTCAACATTTCGATTATCACCTGCCCATGTGAATGGAGATGGACACCAGCAACTACACCATCGCTGGGGTCCTCAAACAAGAACATGAAAGCTGGTGGCATCCAATTGCCTTCTACTCTCACAAGATGAGCTCAGCGGAGCATAACTACGAGATCCATGACAAGGAACTGCTCGCAGTGGTGGTGTGTCTAACCCAGTGGCATCATATGTTGGCAGGCCTGCCAACGCAGTTGGTCATCCTCACGGATCATGAGGCACTCAAGTACTTCAAGCCTCAACGGTGCATCAATGGTCAGCAAGCTTGATGGGCAGTGCTACTAGCCAATTTCGACTTCGTTCTACAATACAGGCCAAGGGACAAAGCAGGTGAGCCTGACGCCTTGACAAGGCAAAGTGATATGCAGCCCGCTGGTGAAGAACAAGAGCACAATGTTTGACAGCTGCTGCCAGCCTGACTATTTGCCAAACCTGATGCAAAATCGACGATAAACGCCATTAAATGTCGATCTCAAATGAGTTCGACTGTAAACACACATAATCATTGAACTCAATTGAGTTCAACTGTAAGGGATGATAATCATCGATCTTGTGAAGCACCTCTGGCATTGCCCTCTATGGCAGATATCATAGCAGGAGGGTTCAAGGAGCTTGTCAAGACCTTCCAGCCCCTCAAGCGTGAACTAGTAGAGCTGTATGATCAAGGCCAATTTGAGCTCAAGGATGGCTTATGGTACAAAGATGGCTGTTTGGTTGTGCCGAAGGTCACACTGCCTGGCAAGCAAGGCAGCAATGACACTAGAAGTGCAGCCAGGGTATGAGACCAATCTCTATCAGTTGAGCACCTGCACTACATGGTGATGTTGCAGTGCCATGATGGACTGATGGCTGGACATGCCAGGTGTGATGCTATGCTGGAGCTAGCACTATGGCACTACTACTGGCCATGCATGGCTGCGTGGATTGCAGACTACATAGCTAGCTGCCCAGTGTGCACTCGATACAAGGCCCCATGCCATCAGCCATACAGCCTTTTGCAACTGTTGTCCACACCAGAGTGGCCTTGGGGCTTGATCTCCATGGACTTCATTGAAGGACTGCCACCTTCAGAAGGCTACAATTCGATCCTAGTCGTGGTTGACCATCTTACCAAGTTTGCCATTCTAGCACTGACACATAAGTCAGCAACCTCAGAGGACACTGCCAAACTCTTAGAGGCCACAGTCTTTGTACATTTTGGTGCACCAGACCACATTGTCTCTGATCGAGGATGGCAGTTCATATCAGCAGCCTGGAAGAGGTTCACTGCCACCCTCAGCATCAACCACTCCCTCAGCATGGCCTACCATCCACAAACTGATGGACAGACTGAACAGGTAAACCAAGTGGTTGAACAGTACCTCCATATGTACTGCAATTATGAGCAAAACAACTGGCATGCCTTGCTGGCAATGGCCAAGTTCATGTACAACAACACAGTACATAGCAGCATTGGCATATCACCATTCTTTGCATGTTACGGTTGGAATCCCAAGTCTCACCTGGAGACCCCAGAGCGACTTGGAGTACACAACCCAGGATGGCATGAATGGCTCATGACTGCCAGCAACCAGATCGAGTATCTCCAGGAAGCCATTCAGCAAGCACAAGCACAGATGGTCAAGCAATACAATCACAAGCACAAGGATGTGGAATTCAAAGTTGGAGATCTTGTCCACATCAACCGCAAGAACTGGAAGACTCGATGACCTAGTACCAAGCTCAACACCCATTTCGCTGGCCCCTTTCCCACCCTGGAATGCATCAGCTGGTGCACATACTGCTTACAACTCCCAGCGACCTTCAAAGCGCACAACATTTTCCATGTCTCCATGCTGGAGAAGCAACCAGCAAGCCAATTGGCAGGGTGCAATGAGCTCCCTGTACAACCACCATTGCACAACGATGAACTGGAGTACAAGGTAGAGCACATCCTCGACTGCCGAATCCATCATGGCCAACTCCAGTACAAGGTGTTCTGGAAGGGCTATCCTGAGGAACAGGTGACCTGGGAGCCTGCCGAGAACCTCAATTGCCCTGACCTCATCCAGGACTATGAGGTTTCAAGGGGGGGAGGTGTTCCTGCTCAAGAATAGGGCCATCTCCTCAGTTTCGCGAAATCGACATTAAAAGCAGGTTACAGTCGATCTCGAATGAAATCAATGTTAAGAGCAAGTTACAGTCGATCTCATGCGAAATTGAGGATTATGTGACATTATCCTCGATCTCAAAAAGGTCAGACCTGCAGGAGGAAAAGTCACCAGGAAGGCTCCAGTCTCAGTGTCGAAGCTCATCAGACACTCACAAGGCACATACAAGAGGACAAGGGGAACAGCGGTGGATTTCAAAGGAGAGGAACACAGCATGAGAAGAGGACTAGTCTACATGTCTATGTAGAAGGGCTCGCCATCCTTGCCCTCAGGTACCAGCAGAGGGGACAATGGTGTGTCCACAGGCAGAGGAGGACCGCCAGGGCAGGAGCACGACTCATGGGGCTGGTGCTCACTCACGAGAGCGCTGTTTGCCACCATGTATCAATGTCTTGCCCACCACGAGATGAGTATACTCAAGCAAACCAGAGAACATGCAAGACTGTAACTAAAAATAATGAAGATTGATTGCCTAACTCGGGAGAGTCGCTTGCGAGCTCCCAGCCATGGCCACATGGTGTGCGAGTGGTGTACTGCATGGTGTGATGGTCATGAGCTGAGGCTGAGAGCAAGGAGAGGTGAAACCCAACCAAGAAAAAGGCAAACAATCAGAAATCATGCCAGGCGATGGTGTCGAGGTGCAAAGGGGCAGAGGAGTTGGAGTACAGGGCTGCCTTTGTGGTGGCAGCCCAGTCAGAGGCTGACCTGTCAACATAGCGATGGAAGCAGTCACTGTGCCACTGTCCAAGCCCATGAATGGTGTCAGCATCGACACCATTGGCTGCAGCCCAGGTGGTGGCTCCTCAGTGAAACGAGTGACCAGAGTAAGTGGCAGGCGAGATGTGGCACACATCAAGGCAGCACCAAAGTGTGGAGATGAAAGAGCTGCGG
The DNA here is from genome assembly GCA_928869825.1 of Ustilago lituana. Classification (NCBI taxonomy): domain Eukaryota; kingdom Fungi; phylum Basidiomycota; class Ustilaginomycetes; order Ustilaginales; family Ustilaginaceae; genus Ustilago; species Ustilago lituana. Next base: position 6,700 of record CAKMYA010000054.1, read on the forward strand.
TTGAAGGGTTGACCTCCTTCAAGCTCAAAGAGGGGTGTGTGGGTGGCACGGTGCTGACAGATGACACAGAGAGCAGACACAGCACATGTGCTGAGAGGAACAGCTGGGGCAGTGAGGGTAACCCCCTGTCGAAAGGGGTCCATCTTGCCAGCCAGCAGCATAATGGTTGCATATGAGTAGTCACTGGTGAAGGAGATGGCAGACATGGTGAGGACGTCGGGGCCTTGCACTTCCCAAGTGAGCTCCCCAGAGTGGAGGAAGCAGGAGAAGGTGAGGCAAAAGGCAGCACAGAACATACAGCAGTTGTGCCAGGACACACAGACAACAGGGAGGGTGTGCACAAGCTGTCACAGGAGAGGTAACATGATGGGCAACTTGGCAGCAGGGAGGGGGTCACCCACAACTCGCTTGTACCCACAGACAACACACTCAAGGTGTTCAGAGTCGAAAGCGGAGATGGAGAGACCAAGGTCAATGTGCCAGGACTTGAGCACAGAGAGGTCATGTTTGAGTGTGTTGTATGTCTTCCCAGCCAAGTGGTGGTGTGCCACCCACTCGATGAGCATGAGTGGTGAGGCAGGGAAGGGGTCAGTGATGTGGAGAGTGGCAGCGAAGGTGGCAAAGTCATGACATATGGCAATGGAATGGGCTCATGTGGCAGCAGCAAGGCCATTCCAGAGAAGGAAGGCTGCTGGTGGGGAGAGGCCAACAGTGACAACAAAACTCGTTGGCAGGTGGGAGCTGTGGGCCTGTTGAACTGGAGGAGGGTGAAAGCCTGGGGGAACCGGTGCTGTATGAAGGCGAAACAGCGGCAAGACAAAGCATTAGCAAGAACATTTGCTTCAGAGGTGACACAGACAGGCTCCAAGTCGATCTGCTGCTTCAGACAGATGGCGAAGATCTCCCAAAAGAGGGACTGAGTCTGAGGGTCTCGTATGGAGCCCTTATGGAGACTGTACTCCATGTTCTCGTTGTCGATGTGTACAATGACATGGCGATGGCCAGACCAGGATGGTGAGAAGCAGCGAAGGGCTTCAAGGACCACCAGAGCTTCAAGGAAGCGAATATCCTTCTGGTGATGTTGGCAGGAGAGCTCCTTGGAGAAGATGGCAGAGGGGTGATCCATGCTACCCCAATGTGCACCGATACAGTGCTTGGATGCATCAGTCCAGATGTGCTCCACAACAAGGGGGGAGGGCTGAAGAAGGGAGACACCATCCCAAGAGTGGAGGGTGTCTACCCACCAGAGGAGCTCAGCCCTTGTGGCCTTGCTGATACGACATCCAAAAGGGGCCCTGTAGTGGGCCCAGACAGCATTGTAGAGGCAGCAAAGGAAGGCATGACCATGAGGGGCCACACATGTCATGAACTGGAGGTGGCCTGCCACCTGCTGGAGTTCCAGTAAGGAGGCTCGACCTTGCACCATGATATGGGAGCAGAGCTGTAGGATCCAATGGCAGTGTTGATGAGTGATGGAAGCTGTCTGGGTCACAGAGTCCAGCTCAATCCCCAGTATCTCGAGCTTGGTGGTGGCCCAAATCGTCTTCCTGTGGCTAATCTTGAAGCCGAGTGCAGCAGCGGCCAGGCTGAGCACCTGGATGGGTGTGGCGCTGTTGGCAGCATGATCAGATGCACCAAAGAAATCGTCAAGGTAGTGTGACACATCAGAATGAGTCATCAAGGTAGTGTGACACATTGGAATGAGTCATCGATGTAGATGCTGTCACAGACTGCAAGGCGAAGGCGATGAGCCAGTGCAGGAACTCAGCGAAGAGGTTAAACAAGAAAGGCAACAAGCGACCCCCAAAGGCAAGCGCACATTCTTGAAAGAATTGGTCATCAAAGTGAAAACCCATGAGTCAGGCATCGGATTCGGCCACAATGACATGCCTGAAAGCATCCTCCAAGTCTGCTTTCCACAGCGAGGCACCAGGATGCTCCTGGATAAAGTCCATGATCATGTCAAGGCTCTCGTAGCGGATGGAGACAAAGGAGGTGTGGATGCCATCGTTGATTGATGGCAGGCAGGCACCTGGCTTGCGAGGGTGGGAGAGGTGGTATATGGTCCTCAACTTGTCACTGTGCAGCTTGGGTACCACACCGACTGGAGAGCAGATGAGGTGGATGCGGTCCAGACTGGAAACAAGACGAAGGTGACCCTCATGCAAGCGAGCATCAATCTCATGACGCAGATGGTGAACATTGTCAGCATCCATAGGCAGGTTGGATACTTCAAGGCATGCAGTGGAGCACAATGGCCTGTCATATCTGAGCTTGATGCCATGGCGAAGAGCTCCATGCAGCTGGTTGGCAAAGACTCGGTTGGGGTAAAGGTCTAAGAAAGGAGACCAGTGGCGAAGCTGAAGCATACTGACTGTGGCTGGAACATCGGCAGTGTTGAAGATTGGGAGTTTGCACAAAGTGTTGGGCCTCAGCAGGGGGGGGGTGAGCCTACAAGGAGGGAAAGGAGGAGGCTGGAGGCAGAGTCAGGCAACATGTTGACAATGCCTTTGGCAAGCGAGGCCAAGAGAGGGTGAGAAGGTGCAGAGAGGCTCTCCAGCCTGGGAGGAGGTGCTGTTCATGGTGGCACAGGCCAGGGTGATGCAGAGAGTGGCTCTGACCTGTGGCAAGGCATGTCACCTGAGTGAGGGTTTTGACTCACTATTAGCTGGCCTTCTTGGTGGGGATGTTGGTAGCAGCCTTGCTGATGAGTGATGGACACTGTGTCAGAGGGTGTCAGCCCTGGCAGTGGATACAGGCATGTTGTCAGCTGCAGCCTGGGCAGTGATGACCAGCATTGAACTTCCTGCAAGGGTCGAAGTTGACCGAGACCACTGAGCGAGTTGCACAGCTTGGTCATTGGTTGGAGGAGGGGTGAAGGCAAGAGCTGGAGCTTGAGTCACCACAGTGGGCTGGTGTCAGGGTGTTGGATGTTTTGAGGAATGGGTACAACAGCTGGCTGGCGATAGAAGAGTTGTATGACACCCACTCCTGCACTGCAGAGGTACCAAAGCGCTTCTGACAGACAGCCAGGTGGTAGTCCACGACAGCACACCAGGAATAAAGGTGGTCACACTTGATGAGCTGGCCCAGGTGAGACAAAAGGGCATTGTTGAGGGCGAAGTTGCCCATGTGCTGAACCCTGATGGCTGTGTACACTAGCCAGACCTGCGCAAGGGCAGCGATGGAGGGGATGGCCTTGACGAAGGCTGAGGTGCAGGACTCAGATGAGTCATCAGCTAATGTGAGTCATCCAGCTTCAAAGACCAAGCCCAAGGGGTGAGAAGCCTCCTTCGAGACATGGGACTTGGGGTTGTGCAGCTTAACCAGTTGTTCCAGCTTGAGCTGGTCACATTCCATGAGGCAGATGATGTTGGCAGGCACCCAAGCGAAGCAGCGATCGATGGAGAGGGATGGAGACTCACCTGTGGTAACAGGTTGTTGACCAGCAGAGGTGAGAGTCGAGACTGCTGCTAGAGGAGGTTGCAGTTGAGGAGGTGGTGGTATGGATGGTGTGGGAAACAGCGCTTGTGTCTGAGTTGCACAGAAGGTACTAAGGAGCTTGCTGAGTTGACTGTCCAGATGATGTTCCAGGCGGTCGAACCGCTGTCCAAGTGCTGTCACCGATGATGCAGAGGCAAAGGCACCAGGATCAGCATTACATCGAGATGTGGATGGCAATGAGTGGACAGGTGAGCGTGAATGAGAGCAGTGAGAGGAGGGCATCAGAATGCTCAAAGGCATCCGAGGTGCAGAGTCTGGGTCGGGTAGGGGTGCTTTGCCACAGCAGAGAGCGCAAGTGAGCACCACAGCTTTGTTGATGCTGACAAAGTACCCAGCATGATACGAGCACTTGCAGTGATTGCAGGGCTTCATCGAAGACATGAGAGCTCTGGAGAGTGGGTGTGACAGTGTCAAACCAGTTGACACAGGTTCGCAGAGCAAGTGAGGAAAGACTGTGGGAGAGCTCAAGTGGGTGTGCCAGACCTCAATCATGAGATACACCAAGTTGTCGACAGTGGCAAGCCAGCACATCCACCTGTCAAAACCAAGTCTTGGTGCTGCTGAGCTACGCAGTGATGGTTGCTTGCCATGAGTGTCAATGGTGCTGTCACTACTGGGGACCAGCCAGTAGATGAATCGGGGTGTTTGAGCACACCAAGCTCCATCGAGACCTATTCTTGATGCTGTCAGAGCCCCAGTGAAGGTTGATCACTGCAGAAGTTGGTGGTGCTGCTGCTGTGGGGACCAAGGCCACAGTTGATGAGAGAGGAGGAAAAGTCACACAAGCATACCGCCATGTGCAGTAGCCACCACACAAGGGTGTTCCCAACTTTGTCAAGGTTGGGGGCGAGTTACCTCAGTGCGAGGCCTGCTGGACACAGTTTTGTTACCATGTCAATCGTGGTGAGCCACCAAGATCAACACAGCCAGGGGCAATCAACCTGCCTGGTGCAGCTATGTCAAAACTCTGGGCACAACTCCAGAGATGGTGGGATGGCAGTATTTCAAGTAGCACACCAAGCCACTAGACTGCGATACCCTCAGGAGATGGAGGGCCTGTCGATCGCCTTGCACCGAGACATGGGCTCGAGATGCATTGGTCAGGTGATATGGGCTGCAGTCGAGAAAGGAAGGGGAGGAAGACACCGACGTTGCAGAGGGGGCAGCAACGGAACGAGAAATGGGCAAGGAGCCAGTCGAGGAGAGGGAAAAGAAAAGAGGGGGTGGGCCAGCGGCGGCCAAGGATGGGGGGAGGGGTGAAGAGATGCACACTGGCTAGGAAGGCGAGCAGAAGCATGACCTTGAGGAGGATTGAGAGCGTGCGAGGGGGAAGGATAACTGCAGAAGCTCAGCAGAAAAAGGGGGGAAGGTTGAGGGGGTACTGTCAATGAGAGGAGGAAGGCCAAGGCAGCCAAGGTCCTGAGACTAATGAAGGAATGTGCTCGAGCCAGAGTGGTGAGCCAGTTGATGCCTGGAGGGCTTGAGAGCATGCAGAAGCATGGTGGAGTGGGAGCAGTGCTTGATTGGTGAGAACGAAGCCAAGTAGCGATTGCAACTACCAGGCGATGGGGAGTGCCGAGGGCGGTCTGTCACCATCAGTGAAACTGAGAAGCTGAGAAAGCTGAGAAAGCTAAAAGACAACGCTGCCAAAGAGGCCAGCGTGTATGAAGAATGATGGTGATGGGAGAGAAGGAGAGATGAGTGAGTCAGTCGAGTGTAAATCTTGACTGCGGAAATGGAAAAAAAGGGGACTGAGACATGTGTACCTGTCTCGTGACTGATTACAATCCATTGAAGCCAACACCTGTACCGAGCATTACATCATTGGCACATGGCTTGCAAGATGCCAGGGAAGTCAGCATTGTCGAGGTGCCAGAGCCAAACCATGGCTGTCACCCAGTGGTGATCATCAGTGGGTGGGTAGACATGGTCATCATGATGCACCTTGCCCATACTGACCCCCTCAGGCATCGAGAGGTGGGTGCGCTCAGTGCCATGCTTGTGATGCCCATGCTGCCAGGCAGGGAAGTTGCCACAGTAGACAAATGCTGGGTGGTGAGCGATGGACCGTTGGCAGTGTGCTATTCCCATGGTGTGGCAGTGCATGCATGACACAGGCACACAGTGCCACTGACCCAGCAGATCTGCAAACAATGAGGGGAAGCAACTGAGCAGCAAAGTCAATGCAGAAGGTCAGTAAACGAGCTCAACAAGTTCAGCGAGGACAATGGAACAGGTGACTTATGGAATCTGAAGCACTGTGCAGCACTCACAAGTCCAAGTTGGCCAGGGGGCCGAACCCTCAGTCAGATGCTGCATAATGATGTTGTGGATGCATCAATCTGCAGCATCACCCTGAGTGACGGTCCAAAGCTTGGGGTAACAACCAGCTGCATAAAGGATCAGCAGCACTGGAGCCCAGAGTACCTGGGTCCAGGCAGCGATCTCAGCCCAACTCAGAGTATGGGCCACCAGCGGTGATGGAGAGGGGCAGTGCAGAGGCACTGGGGGAGGAGGTGTGTGCCTACCATCAGAGGGAGTGTCCCTCCACATTACACCTGGGGGAGGAGGTGATGGCGTGTATGCAGGCATCCCAGGCACTGCAGGCAAGGCGGGAGAGCTGTCCAGGCAAGCCAACTCAGCCTCGTATTCCTCCTGGTGTTCCTCGCTGGGAGCATGCACACCCAGGAAAAGAGGTGCGAGAGAGGGAGTGGGAGGGCCATATGAGGCCAGCTCCACCAGCGAAGCAGCCATGACTTCCTCAACAGGCATGACAGCTGTCTTGGAAGTGGCATGGGGTGCTGCAAGATCCAAGGGCTGCCTGTCAGCGGAACCCATATCGACACCAGGAGAAGTAGGGCTGACACCCTCCGACTGCACTGAAGCAGGAGCAGCATCACCGATGGCCAAGGGAAGCTGAGCTGCAGGAGCAGCAGGGGAAGCAGAGCGGTGGCGATGAAGAGCCATGTGAGGAGCAATGGGAGCTGCTTGACAAGTCGAGTGGCATAATGGGGGGTTGGAGGTGGGAGCCAACATGGTAAGCGGTGACAGCATAGCAGTAGATGATGATGAGGAGAGGAGGAAAGGAAAAGGAAGGAATGCTGCCAACACCATGAATACAGGCCACTCTTTTCTGCACAGGTTGCGAAGGAATAGGCTCTGGACAGACTTCATTACTTTGCAGGAGCTCAGCTCTGAAAATGGGGGTAATGTCACAGGACATAAAATCGAACTCGAATTGAGATCGACATTAAATGTGTCTTACAGTTGATCTCAGATGAAATCGATGTTAAGCAGGCTTTATTGTCAATTTCGCCCACAGGGCCATATGATGCTGTGGAACGAAAACGACAAGCAATGACTATGACTGCACCTCTCCAAAGGGGTTGAGGGTGATCAGCGATGAGGTTGGCAGCACCTGGAGGATGCTGTCAACGACCCTAGGCTAACCAGTAATGGCTGGGTGAGGTGCAGGGGCCCATGCGAAGATAGGGGGAGCCTGCAGGAAGGAAGGAGAGTCCGACACTGGCTCGAGGCTGTGGAGCCAGCAAAGAGGTAGTGGCTGGAGGCCAGTGGCAAGTCTCTAGGACAGAAGGGGCAGGCCCTGACACTGGCCTGATGCTGGTGGCAGGACACTCTGGAGCAACTGCTGCCAGCATACACACATGCACATATATATACACACACTCCCTGTACAAGTGGAGAGGCAGGGCCTCATCCACTCTACCATTCAGTTTACTTGTTAGTATGTTTAGTATCACTACACTCACACTCATTGTCTTGTAGAGTAGCAATCTTAGGCATTGCTACTACTCATTGTGCCTCCATTTGAGTTGGAGAACATATAGACAGCAGTCAGAACCACCACTGGCACCACAGGCCTCACCTGTGCAGGCGGAACCTACACTGCAGTCCTGGAACCTCCACCAGTACCATTACTATATGACAGCACCAACTACCAGTGACATACAGCTTCGAGCATCATTCCTGACGATGGCAGCACAGTTCATCAGTGCTGCATACCTACATGAGGACAGTTAGCCCACTCCTGTCAAGTGTAGGACACCCACTAGGCTACCATGAACATGCCGCATTACCTCTGGATGGAGTGGCAATGGCGGTCAGCCGACATCGAGTGTAAGAGGCAGTTAACATCGATCTCAAGTGAAATCGACATTTACTGGCCATTAAGCTCGAATTCAAACGAAATCGACATTTACCTCAAGTTAATGTCGATTTCACATGTCTGGTGCATGACCGCTGACATGGGAATCACTGGGACTGTTGCTTCAGTACTCACCTGATCCTCAGTCAGGTGGATGGAAAAACAGGCCTTGCCAGGGTCTCCCTGGTCCAGTATGATCATGGGAGGTCTGGCATTCATCACCAGGGCAGTGGCATACCAGTCATCTCCTGGGATAGGGAAATGCATGGTCTGAGCCTTGTAATTGAGCACCAGTTGGGTGGACTTGATCCAGTCCATACCCAGAATGGTGTCATACTCAGAGATGTGTGGGGCCACATAGAAACAGTGGTGGTGGGAGACCATGATGCCAGCGAGCCTGATGGTGGCCCAGAGCCAGTGGGTGATCTCACCAGACTTTGAATTGAATGTTGTGGTCCTGACCAGGCTCAGGAGGTGCTCCATCACCCCTTCCTGCCAAGTGGCAACAGATTGGTCAATGAATGATGCAGTGGCTCCTCCATTGATCAGGGCTCTGGCCTGCTGACCATTCAGGGTAGCCCAACACTCATAAGCTGGGATGCTTGGGTGGTGATGGATCTGAATTGTTCCCTGGGTGATGACCAGCTCAGTGGGCAGAATCAGTGACCTGACATGAGCTTGCAGGTCAAGCAGGTCATCCAGTTCTCCCAACCAGGCCTTGGTGGCCAGTGGGTCATAGTCAGGATCATAGGAAAACTCTGAACACACCTTGTCATCCTCTCCCTTGCTGCCCAGCATCTCCAGGTTGACTGGGGGCCCAATAGCCAGCTGAACCAGCAGGGTGCTGGTGTCAGTGTTGAGGATGGCAGCGTTGGCACACAGGGGCTTCATCTGTACAGCCTTGGGGCAGTCCTGCACTGGGTGCTGCCTGCCACAGCTGTAGCACAGGTTGTTCTCCTGGCGGTACCAGCAAACCTCCTCAGAGAGCCTGGCTGCCACACTCTATGGCTGGTAGGTGGTGTTCTGTGGCTTGGTCCCCTTGCAGCAGGTGGTAGGGACCCCACACCCAGGCTGGTCCTGGCAGGTATCCTGGTGGGGAACCAGCTTGGCAGTCATGCTCACCACAGCTGGCATGAACAAACTGATCTCATACATTCATTGCTTGGTCTGGATGGCTGCATCAATGTACTCATGCAGATCCTGCATCTCCACATGGAGTAGCCACTGTCAGAGGCTCTCTTGAAGGCTCAACTGGAACAACATCAGGAGCTGCTGGTTGTTGGTGGCATTAGCTTTAGTCACCAGGGCCAGGAATTTGGCAGCATGCCCACTCACACTCCCAGTTTGGTGCAACCACTGCAGTTTGACCTGGGCAGTGTGACTGGGGTTGGGATTGCCATAGGTGCAGCAAAGGTTGGTGCTGAACTGCTCCCAATGGTGGAACAGGGCCATGTTGGGCCAGGCTTGATGCAGGTTGTGCAACTGCTCCCTTGGGACCCCAGTAATGTGGGTGAGCACCCACAGGATACAGCAGTTGTCCATTAGGTACTGGATGGGGTTGAGATCAAAATGCAGGTTGCACTGTTCCAGGAAGGCCTCAAGGTCCTCCCATTTTCCATCCCAAGCAGGTGTGGTGATGTGCACCTCCAGGGCCCAGGGTGCACCAGGTTTGTCAGGCTGTGGCCAGGGCTCTGGGGTGTGGCCCTGTGATCCAGGAGGCAGGCTCACTGGCTCCAGGTGGGGGTTCTCCAGTCGATGGGTTGCCCAAGTGAATCACTGCTCCAACATCTCACCTGCAAGCACAGGAGCTGGTCCCATGGGTCCCTTGATGGTGGCATCATCAGGCACCGAACTGATGGGGTCCAGCTGTGTCACAGGACATAAAATCGAACTCGATTGAGATCGATGTTAAATGCATCTTACGGTCAATCTCAGATGAAATCGACATTAAGCAGGCCTTATCATCGATTTCGCCTACAGGGCCATACAACGCTGTGGAATGCAAACAATGAGCAACAACTATGATGGCACCACCCCACAGGGGTGACAGGTGATCAGTGATGATGTTGGCAGCACCTGGAGGATGCTGTCGATGACCCTAGGCCAACCAGTAACAGCTGGGTGAGGTGCAGGGGCCCCTGCGAAGATAGGGGGGACCTGCAGGAAGGAAGGAGAGCCGACACTGGCCTGAGGCTGTGGAGCTAGCAAAGAGGTAGTGGTTAGTGGCCAGTGGCGAGTCGCTAGGACAGAAGGGGCAGGCCCTGACACTGGCCCGATGCTGGAGGAGGGATGCTCTGGAGCATCTGCAGCCAGCATATATATATACATTCCCTGTACAAGTGGAGAGGCAGGTCCTCATCCACTCTATCATTCATTAACTTGTCAGTACATTTAGTATCACTATACTCACACTCATTGTCTCATAGAGTAGCAATCTTAGGCATTGCTACTACTCAGTGTGCCTCCGTTCGAGTCGGAGAACACATAGACAGCAGTCAGAACCACCACTGATGCCACAGGCCTCACCTGTGCAGGTGGAACCTACACCGCAGTCCTGGAACCTCCACCAGTACTATATGACGATGCCAACTACTGGTGATGTACAGCCTCAAGCATCATCCCTGACGATGGCGGCACAGCTCATCAGCGCTGCATACCTACACAAGGACAGTTAGCCCACTCCTGTCAAGTGTAGGACACCTTCTAGGCTACCACAAATGTGCCGCATTACCTCTGAACGGAGTGGCAACGGTGGTCAGTCAACATCGAGCATAAGATGCAGTTAACATCGATCTCATTTGAAATCGACGTTTACAGGCTGTTAACCTCGAACTCAAACAAAATCGACATTTACCTCGAGTTAACATCGATTTCACGTGTCTGGCACACGACTGCTGACAAGCTGTCCACCAATGGGGGTGGTACTAGGCACCAGTCCCCTGGCAGGCTCGGTGCTGTGAGTCTCCCTCAGCAGGCATATCTCCTGGGTCAGATCAACCATAAGGTGTTGGAGGCCACTGATAGCAGCCACCAGCCTGTCCTTGGGCTGGGCATTGCTGCTGGGCTCTGATGAAAGCTCACTGGGGCTCTCCCCAGGGCTGGGCAGCTGAGAAGTGCTGTGACTTTGGGTTTGCATGGTGAACATTTGTTGATGGGCTCATCAGTGATGGGGAGGTTGATTGTAATGTTATGCTCATGGGGTCTGGGAACCTTGGGTTCACCAGGTACAGTGATGACAGTAGAGGCCACAGGCAGGTAATTGGGCACAGTGGTGTCTGATACATCACTGGTGGGCTAGAAGGATTCTGGTAATGCTAAGATTGTCTGGTATTCCACCTACTAAGTGAGTAGAGTAAAATACAATTGACAAAGTCAGGAAGGAAAGGGCCTGGCCATCTGGCCAGGGCCTAAATACCCTCCAGTCAATTGCTGCAGTCAGTCAACCCCCCACTAGGACTGAAGTGGCCTGCAACAGTTGCCACAGTTGATCTCAGACCCAGAGCTCTCTCATCTCACACTCAGCCAGGTCTGCCAATCTCATCACACTCATCAGGTTTCTGCTGCCCTGATCAGGTGCAGACCACCCCCACTGGGTCCATGGGGACCATGTCATAACATCAATCCTGCAGATGTATGCAGGTATGCACAAACACTTTCATGTGGCAATACCAGCAGCACAGGCACAGACAAACTTGGTCATTCCTGGATGCAGGGCTTCCTGCTTTGGCATCCCTCTCTCTGCTCATGCTGGTCTTGGTGTTTGGAGAATGAGTGTGTACATTCTACTGACCCTCAAGGAATAAAACAATGGTTTGAACAGCTTCAGGTTGTGCTGCATGAGTACCAGATCTCATCTGACAACATCTTCAACATGGATGAGACCAGTTTCATGTTTGGACAGGCAGCTAGCCAGCATGTCCTCGTTCCTGAAGGCAATGCATCAAGCTGGTTCAAAGCACAGCCAGGTAACTGAGAGAGTGCAATGGTCATTGAATGCATTGGAAGTGCAGGGCAGGTACTGCTGCTGCTGATCATCACATGGGGTAAGGTACATACTGTGGGGGAGCAGCAGCAAATGGTGGATATTCTGCACATGTGGTACTTCTCGAAGGGTGCAACTGCATACAATGACATCAAACTTGCCAAGCTCTGGGTCAAAAACATCTTCAACATGATCATAAGGCCATCATCATGATCAGCATACCACTTGCTCATCATCAACAGTCACAAGAACCACACAAGCCTGGCATTCATTGATGCTCTGTGGCAGAGGTGCATCATTCCACTGTGCCTTCCTGCCCACTGCACACATGTAATGCAACCTTTGGTTGTCTCTATTTTTGGGCCATTGACTGCAGCATACCAGCATTTGGTGACTGACTTGGCACCCCATGTGGCTTCTGCAGGGATCAACAAGGCACAGTTTGGAACCTTGTATGCCCAGGCACATGCCAAGGTGCTAACCCCTGCAGTGGCAAAGAAGGCCTTTCAGGACTCTGGAATGACCACCAGTCCAAGTCCTGACAAGGTTCTGGACCACCTTGCAGGGTCAGTTCCTGCAGGTTGCCAATCTGGGGCTCCACAGCTGGTGGCACCAGAATCTGAAGCTGTTCTGCAGTCAGGCACATGAATCAACAACATGCTCAATGACTTGAGGAATGCTGAGACACCAAGAGAGGCACATGGCCTCAAATGAGAGCTTCTGGAAGCATTTCAGATACCACACACTGAGAATGCAGCACTGCAGGCTGAAAACATGGTATTACAAGCTCAGGAGGAACATAACAAGCTTGTAGCAAGGAGGAAGGTGCCTCAAGTTACCACAGGTGATCAAATGTACCTCAGCAAGGAGCACATGATCACTTGTGAGCATGCTGAGCATGAGTTGGTGGCAAAGGAGCCAGAGATCCAGCAGCTGCAGGAGAGGAGCTGCCAAAGGGAGGAGTGGCTTGCTGCAGCAAATGATGATGACAACTCCAATGATGGTGATGAAGAGCTTTTGGCATCATTTGCTCCTCACACTCCACCACAGAACCTCTTCTGGGACCTCCTTGATGATCATGAGCCCCTCAGCGTGATTGAGGATGATGACCCCACCAAATCCACTTACTATGACACAGTCCCTCAAGCTAGCAGTTCTTGTCACTGTCTGTAATCTCAAACACAGTCTTCATGTAGTGTTGCTTCTCATGGTACCGTAATCTCAGTTTCATTGCTGGTCACAAATGTAGAACAAGCTTGCTTGCCATCACGAAAAGTACTACCATCAGAATTTCAAACTGGGAAAATCGTTCCCATACTACAGACGTTTCCGTACTACATGAATTACGTTAATGCTAGGGCAGAGTGGAGGTCTGTTGTCCGTCACTCGCAAGCACAGACATCAGAACACCAAGCTTCCTTGTCGAACCGCGTCGCTACTACAGTAAGGAACGTAAGGTCGAGATGTATCGAACATCCACAGGCGCGGCAGAAGCAATGGTCTCGGTTTGGGGATGCAAAGGTTGAATCTAGGCCAAGGACAGGATAGAGAGCGTGGTCAGATACCCTCCTCGTCCATGGCCTCGGCCTGGTCCGATCTGGGTCGATAGTCGTCTCTGCGCTCCTTGATGTAACTACCAGTATCGGGCCGGCGGTCTCGCGTATAGATGGGCGATTCGATGCAATTGTCTGCTTCATAGATCCCCTCCACGGGAACGTTCTCGACCATTGCAGTCAACTGCTGACGCACGCCGAAAGTATCGAGGCACGGGTAGACGTCCGGGGTCTCTGTGCCCCTGATCGTGGCCCAGACGAACTCATCTGGGTCGCTAGTGGCTTGTTCGGTTGAAGATGGTGCATCGGAGGCCTCATCAGCCTTTCGTTTTGTGCCCCTTCAGGTTTCGCTCGGCACGCATGCGCCCAGGAGCCACTTTCCTTGATACTTCTAGTCGTGCCGAACTCCATCAATACGGTGAGAAGACCTCGTTCAGTGAGCGCCTTGTTGTTGTTGTTGTTGTTGTCTCCTGCACCGGCACTGGCATTGGTACTGGCACCGGCACTGGCACCGGCACTGGCACCGGCAGGTTTCAGCTTTGGACCACGAAATTTGGGGTTTTCGGTCGTCTTGGTACCAATAGGCATGTCTTTGTTCTTTGCTTCCCAAGCAATGAAAGTCATGTGTTGAGCAGCAAGGCTCTCGGCGTCATCAGGTGTTTGGTTAGACTGGGCGTGCGAGCCCGTCCCGAACCTGTGCTTTAGATCGCCCACAAAAACGGGAATGATGCCATCGACACCATGCTGGCCGTGTTCCATTTGTAGAGCGACGCCGCGCTTCCAGCAGTACCAGAGGTAGTCACACGAAATGCGAGAGATACCCGTTGGCAAGATGTCAAAGTGGGTGAAGTTTGTCCAAGCCTCGACTTTAACCGATCCGTGCGATCTGCCGTACAAGGCTGCTTTGACAAAACTGCACGTCGAGTCGATGCGACGCTCCAGAATGCTTTTTGAATCGTCGTCAAACTTGGCCAGCTTCTCGATGAGGGCACGTAGTGGTAGCGGATGACGAAAGATGGAAGCGAGGTTTTCAAGGTCTTTGACGTTCTTGGCAGCTGCGAGCAAGGACGGGAGCTTGGCTGCATCCCAGGCCGCCATCAGGACGATGCGCGCCATGAGCTCGCCCCATGTACCTTTTAGCAGGGCGCCATCGAGCATCGGGAGGCAATGAGTCCGGAATCCGGACACGATCTTGGTGTACCGATCGCGAACATGGCCTTCGACGGCATTCTTTTTCTCGGCGATGGGCAGCATCACTAGGGCTGCAGCAATGGCAAGCACCGATTCCGAAGGAGCGCCGATGCTGAGGCAGGAGCCTTCGACAACCCTCTCGAGAATGCGCATGTGTCTGTCCACCGAGCCTGTGGCAAGTGCCTTCTGCTTGCTTGCGTTGCTTCCGTCCCGGGCCGGGACGAATCGAAGCGCGAGTCGGGAGGCCAAGATGTTGTAGTTGAGCGCTTGCACTTGATCGACCTTGACCTTGTCATAGGTCTCTTTGGTTCCCAGCAATTTCATCTGGGCGTCTACCCAAAACCGCTCGTCGCGGAGCGAGACCCACAAAGGGCGGCCGTAGCTTCGTACATGCTCGAGATCGCCCACTTCGGCAGCCGAGCGTAGCGCTGCAGCTTCCAGGCGTATGACATCGAAGCCCAATCCCACAAAGGTGGGCGAAAGGTCAAACTCTTTGGCTCGATCCGAGCCCAAAAGTTCTTTGGGCTCAATGAGGATGGTAGCGGCGCTGTTGGTGCTCAGCAAGACCAGCCAAAAGCTTGGTGTGCCGAGGGCGGACTCTTGCTCATTGATATAGTTCCACGCGCGGCGCAGACTGTTGAGCTGATGGTCCTTGTCGGCCATGTCCTTGATGAGGTGAACGCACTCGTCGACAGCGACGAAGATAGGCGGTCTTTCGGCGGACGCCTCGCCTATGGCCATCTCGGCGACGAGTTTGCGAACGTGCTTGTTGGACTCGAGCCCCCAGACATAGTCTCTGACCTCGCCGAGCTGCTCGCCGAGCGCGCGGATGCCCTCTTGCAGACATCGCTGAAACGTTTCTTGATGCTTGGGCGACTTGTCCTCGGGAGCGTCATCTAGGCTCTTTTCGGCTGCTTTGCAGACCTCGTTGAAGAAGAGGTTGCGTCGTGACATGGTCTGTTCCGTTCTACTGGCTGTCCCGCTGGAGCCGTAACGGTTCATGTCGACGAGTGCGTCGTATTTCTGCTTTGCGTCGTTGCACTGTTTGAGTGTGGCGGCAAGCTGTTTGAACCAGGCGCCGAGGAAAGCGGCTACCTGAAGATCGCACGTGAATTGTGGCTTGATGTCGGTAGAAGTGTTGGCAGCGGAAAAGTACGAGACGACATTTTGGTCGCTGGGCGGGAAGCCGTCGTATGCGGTGCTGCCCTTGGGTCGCAAGCAAACAAACAAGAGTGGTGCATACTTTGCCAGCTCGAGAACCATGCGCGTCTTGCCCGTGCCGCTAGATTGGACGATGGGGCAGCCGTTGTAGTACAGTTTGCGGCCCGCAGTGCCGTCAAAGTGGGAGCGAACCTGAAGGACAAATTTGAGGAAGCGCAGAGGCGCATCACCTCTGAATTGGCGATCAAACTGGCGAGCAAAGTGCTCTTCGATCTGCGCGAGTTCGGGACGCACCACTTCTTGGCAGGGAGGCGTTGACGGAGGCAGCCGAAGGCCAAGAAGGAATTGACTGAGTTGCTCGTTGGCTGGGAGCTTCGAAGTCGATTGGACTAGTTCATCCAGCTTGGATTTGATGACCAGTTTGGATTCATCCGAGACAAAGGACATGTCTGTGCTGGAGAAGTTGGCAAAGACCTTGTGAAAAGACTCGTCTTGTCTGCTGATTATGTCCAGGTGATTGATGAAATTGTTGAGCCTGGTAGACACGAGGCTATCTTTGACGGCCGTACTCTTGTACTCCGTCGTTTGGGCAGTCTTGCAATAGTCGTTGAAAAACTCGAGGAGCAGTTTCCAGCTATCCTCGGCAAGTTGTTTTGCTGCGTTTTTGGCGGCCATGGCAGCTTGTTGGTGTCGGGGCGAAGTGGATCCGAAAGCAGGTTTCGGAGGGTCGGTCGAAGGGGACTGCAGAGACACTTGGGAGGAGCCAGGCGTTGTGGATTGAGTCTGGACCATCTCACTGTAAAGCACCGGCAGCACCCCGGGCCGCCAGCGGTCCCAAGATAAGGCGAATTGATCCCGGAAGACTTGCTCGAGGCACCTCAAGGCTTTATCGATCTGCGGCTCGAGCTGAGTGTTGGCGAACAGCTTTTCATCGTCGTGTTTGGTGTCCAGGAGCTCGTTCAGACGTTGGACTACGTCATTGTGGTCGTGGTTGCCAGCGACCAACATTGCATCACCAAGCTCGCGGACGGACCGGCGACCAACGGTGATCAAAGGGACGGGGGCAGGGGCGACGGACGAGGCTCAGAATCTCCTGAATCAAGGATTCCCCGTGTGGAAGAGATAACGGATGACGGCGTGGCTAGTAGGGCGGCTAGTAGAGAGAGCGGAAGAGCAGGAGAGCTGTGTAGTGTAGAAGCAGCAGACGACAAGATACAGAGAGAGAGAGTTGACACTGGCGGAGTGTGAGATGCTAGATGTCGAGCTTGAAATGATGATGGTATTCGAGAACTGAGTGAGATAGACCGAGATGGCTGAGCTTTGTCTCGTCGCGCTCAGCCAATCCCTTCCACCTCTCGGCCGAAAATGAAATCTAACTGCAGAATTACCGAAACGGCCGAGATTGCTGTTGGTGGTGGAAAAAGGGAGTATTCGGAGTGTTGTCATTGTTGGAGTACACAGTACTTTGACAGTTCATCTTGCACTTGGACACTTCACCATGGAAGCACACACCAACCAGTTGGGCCTCAAACCAACTGGCCATTTACACACCCCTTCAGTTGGCTGTCACACCAACCACCAAATCCTCACAATCATTGAGGGATATCCACTTTAGCCCATGTGCCAGACACATGGCATCTGACTTTCCCACTCACATGACTCCTTGCATGCCCTTGCATCCAATGCAAGGAATGAATTAATGCCACCAATGCCAAATATACACAATCAACCCATTGGTCCAGATCCAACTGAAGGATCACTCAATTCACCCAATGGGAACACTTGATTCAACACCAAGATGAAACTCTTCCTGTGACATACACACTCCAATGTGACACACTGCATGGTGGAAGTATGATTGGTCAGATGGAGACATATGTTGGGCAACATCACTCCTCATGAAGGAACATAGACACTTGATGGTAGACACACTAACCAAATGATGTGGTCTACACCAACTGTTGCACTGAGTCTCCATTCCCCCTCAATGTGTATATAATGTACATACCAATCATATCTGTCACTGAAATATTATCGAATCTTCATCTTACTCATGTATACAAAACACTCACTGTTGCTTGGCCATACCAACTGACTTGTTCATGTATTTGCAGTGACTCTTCCTCTTGCTTCCAGCCTCTGCACATTCAATCGCTGGTGTTGATAAACAACCAATTGGTCTTGTGGTATCATAACTCAGACTTTCAGTCGAATATCTTAGGATTTATGATGTGTTGTTCAAGATCACAACTCAGGCATTGTACACAGTTGATCTCACAGTCAACTGACTGGTGTTGTACATCAACTGCTGGGTGTGCATGACTCACGATTGCACACCACTGCTCAATAAGAAGCCCATTTGACATTCCACCTTCCATTAGTCATCACTATGACACATGATGCAACTGAGATGCATGTGGTAAGGTGGAGATGGTGGTTATTCAGAGAGGTGTCAACACCACCAGTTGTCTCTTGCAGACCTGACTGAGCTTTGTTACAGTGTTTTGGAATTCACATGATGCATTTGAATGCTGAATAATCATTTCTGCTGGCAATCAGGTGTGGAAAGAGCTAATAGTGAGGTTTCGGTGCATCCTTGTATCGATGATCTTGCCCTTGGCTAAGGTGCTTCATGCATGTTGTGCATGAGCTGAGGTCAAGCAAGTTAGGGATGACTCTTTCTGAGCATCATCAGTATAAAGATCCTGTACTAGAATCCACATGATAACTCATCTGATGGTTTTGTTTGGCTCCGAGTAATTGGCTCTTTCCACACCCGATTGCTGCTGAAATGATTATTCAGCATTCAAAATGCATCATGTGGATTCCAAAACACTGTACAAAGCTCAGTCAGGTCTGCAAGAAAGAACTGGTGGTGTCAACAACTCTCCAAACAACCACCATCTCCACCCTTCAACTGCATCTCAGCTGCATCATGCATCATAGAGACTACAAATGCACCGAAACCTCCCTAAATACTCAGAGCCAAACAAAATCCTCAGACAACCTCTCACAGCATCATCCTCCTCATTCTAGTACAGGTGGAGGATGGGGATGATGCCCAGAAATCATCAATGCTGACTCGCTTAACCTTGGTTCATGCACAACATGCATGAACCACCTTAGCCAAGGCTGAGATGGTTGTGATGACAATGTGCTGAATACTCACTAAAGAGTCTTTTTCCATGTTGCTGACATTTGTTGGAGTACATAGGTATTGGAAATTGACCACTGCCAAGGAGCTACTGAAGGCAGAGAATTGCCAGGTGAAAAGTGTCCAGTATCTGCCAAGAGATCTGAAGCAAGTAGCTAGCTTGCTAAAGTCTTCCTGATGGTGGAATTGCATGTAGAGCTCAGTCTGAGGATATTTCAGCTTAGATACATTCTGTAACTACTGAGTATGATGATAAAGGACTTGCATAGGGCTGAGGGGGAACCACTGATGGTGGCACAACACTTGCCTGGATGGCAGAAGGAATAAGACAGACAGATGACAAAGGGGTATGGTAATGTGAAGAATGATTCAATTAAGTAAAAGACTGTGGAACTGCCATAAGGGTGATCCATATATAGTGAGTGCCTTGCCTACATCACACACATGATGATGATGTAGGGAGATGCTAAGATACAAGGCAAAAACAGAAGATAAACACATGGAAGGACTGTGGGGTGGTTGTATAACCATGAAGCTGGAACTAAAAGAGAGTGTGTTTTGATGTATATGTTCCATTGTCCAGTACCCATTGCAACATGGAAGGACTTGTTATTATGTACAGTGCCATGCATGGAAGAGTTGTCCTGAAGACTTGAGCATGGCATCAGAATGGGCATGGCATCAGCCACCAAGAGTAGCCAATACCAATGTTGGCAAATATTGCTGACAGAAAAACTGTGGATCTCTCCATGTGGGAAAACACAGGAGATAAGTGCATGTGGTCACAATAGAGCTCCCATACTGGCAGGGCAGGGAGTATCACTGAGGTAAAGGAAGACCGTTTTCCAACAACATCTCATTGTACCTCCACCCTTGTGGTGTTATCGGCCCCACCCTGGCTGCCAAGCTTGCCAATGATGCTGAGATGATGTGCTCTGGCCATAAGCATGCCAACAAATGAGCCAGCAATCCAAAGAAGGGTCCAGCTGATGCAAGCAAGCCTTGCAAAAAGGCCTCAGCACCCTGATCACAAAGCCCTGATCACACAGGCACACCTTCTTCATGATGCAAGGACCCTGCTCATGCAGGAATGTCCCCTTCGCATCACCAAAGCCCCACCAATGCAGGCACTCTGAGCAATTCTCCCTTGCATGCTAGAAGCCCTGCCAATGCAGGCACCTCAAGGCACTCCCCAAGGCACTCTCCACTGTGCAGCAAAAGTCCTGCCAAGGCAGGCAAGCAGCTGCCTCAATCGCTGTCCCCTCTGCCTGACTTGGACAATTCCCTGGACAACCACTCCATTCTTCCTTCAGATGATGAGTCCAGCACCCACTCTGACATCTCAGCTGAAGCTCAGGCCAACCCTCAGTCCATCCATTATTTGGATACCCAGTTGGAAGATTCTTATTCTGATCACCATGATGATCCACCTGATGATGATGATGCCAGACTTATGGATCAAGATGCTGACAGCTCCTATGAGTCACCATCTCTGTGTCAATGCAAGGTCATCAAGCACCCTGAGCCAGCACAATGTGACCATTCTCCCTCTACTGTCGAGGTAGTCATTCCCATCCAATGCCATGATTCCTCACACCACTACATGCACTCCAACTGTGAGAGTACTGCCAACCAATGTGACATGCCCAATGCTCATGCCCTTCATTCCTCAACTCAGTCTAGTCACTCCCACACTAGCATCTCCTCTGTCACCAAGGCACTGCTTTCCCAGCCAAGCACAGCTGTCTCCCATTCAGCAGGTTGGCCACCTGCAGTGCCATCATCCCCAGCCAAGAAACCACTCAAGTGCACCTTCACTACTGGCCACAGTACTCCCATCAAGCGCTCCCATTGCACCAGTGACACTTTCACTGGGCATAGGAAGCATCTGCTTCCTTGTGCCACCCAAAACGATCGGTCCAAGCTCGAGATGTTCCCTACAATGGAGGAGGATGTT
>CAKMYA010000055.1:0-18938 GCA_928869825.1 Ustilago lituana
TTCATATGAGCAGCCCTCCATGATGGTCCCATAGGATGCATGCTCCTGGATGTCAATCCCACCATGGTACCCATGTACAGCTTCATCCCTACAGGCAGCAACAAAGGTATTGAGATGGAGGTTGAACCTCAGGAGGAGCTGAAGGTGAAGGAGATACCTGAGGAATACCAGGATCTCCACCAGGTCTTCTGTGAGACTGAAACTGACAAGTTGCCTCTGAGGATGGACCATGATCTCTCAATCGAGCTACTGCCAGGCACTCAGCCACCTCACAGGCCTCTGTACTTACAGGGACCCAAAGAGCTGGAAGAGTTGTGCAAATACCTCGATGAGAACATCACGAAGGGCTTCATCCATCTGTCGAAAAGTCCAGCATGCTCACCTGTGCTCTTTGTACCAAAGAAGGATGGAGGCCTCCAGTTATGCATCAACTACCAAGGCCTTAACAAGGTTACAGTGAAGAATCGTGCCCTGTTACCCCTCATCGAGGAGCAGCTCTTCCTACTGCAGAAGGCCAAGGTCTACAGCAAGCTGGATCTCAAGGTGGCATATAACTTGGTACACATCACAGATGGTGATGAATGGAAGACAGCTTTTGGTACTCAACTTGGGCTCTACGAGTACCTCATCATGCTGTTTGGGCTGGCAAATGCTCCCTCACACTTTCAGTCGCTTGTTAACAGTATCTTCCATGATATCCTCAGTATCTATGTGGTGGTATACTTAGATGACTTCCTCATCTTCAGCGACCACCTGAAGGAGCATGTTGGCCACATACAAGAGGTGCTACAGTGACTACGCAAGCACCGACTCTTCGCAAAGCTGTTGAAATGTGAGTTCCACACCACAACTGTCGAGTTCCTAGGCTATGTTATCATGCTGCAAGGAATCAAGATGGATGAAGCGAAGGTATGGACCATTAAGGAATGGCTGGTCCCCAAGTCGATCCATGACATTCAGCACTTCCTTGGCTTCGCCAACTTCTATCAATGATTCACCTCGCACTTTGCATGCATTGCAAGGCAACTTACATCATTAGTCAAGCCAATCGAGCATTTCAAGAAGTTCAAGCTACCAGAGGAGGCAGAGAGGGCATTCCACAGTCTCATCATGGTGTTCATGTCAGCAGGGGTACTCCACCATTTTGATTATCACCTGTCCATGTGAATGGAGACTGATGCCAGCGACTATGCTATAGCTGGAGTCCTCAAACAAGAGCATGAGGGATGATGGCATCTGATCACCTTCTACTCTCACAAGATGAATTTGGCAGAGTGGAACTACAAGATCCATGACAAGGAATTGCTCACAGTGGTGGCATGCCTGACCCAGTGGCACCATATGCTGGCAGGCCTGCCATCGCAGCTCATCATCCTCACAGACCATGAAACACTCAAGTACTTCAAGTCTCAATGGCACATCAATGGTCAGCAAGCTCGATGGGCAGTGCTACTAGCCGATTTCGACTTCGTTCTACAATACAGGCCAGGGGACAAAGCAGGTGAGCCTGATGCCTTGACAAGGTGGAGAGATATGCAGCCTGCTGGTGAAGAATGAGAGCATAATGTCTGACAGCTGCTGCCAGCCTGACTATTTGCCAAACCCGACATGAAATTGATGATAAACACCATTAAACATCGATCTCAAATGAGTTCAACTGAAAACATGTGTAATCATCAAACTCAATTGAGTTTGAGCATAAGGGATGATAATTGTCAATCTCGCAAAACACCTCTGGTATTGCCCTCTATGGCAGATATTGTGGCAGGAGGATTTAAGGAGCTCATCAGGACTTTCCAGCCCCTTGACTGTGAACTAGTAGAGCTGTACAAGCAAGGCCAATTCGAGCTCAAGGACGGTTTGTGGTACAAGAATGGCTGCTTGGTTGTGCTGAAGGTCACACTGCCTGGCAGGCAGGGTAGCAATGACACCAGGAGTGTGGCCAAGGTACGAGACCAATCCCTATCAGTCAAGCACCTGTGCTACATGGTGATGTCACAGTGCCATGATGGACTGATGGCTGGACATGCTGGGCATGATGCTATGCTGGAGCTAGCATGATGACACTACTACTGGCCATGCATGGCTGTGTGGATCACAGACTACATAGCTAGCTGCCCAGTGTGCATGTGCTACAAGGCCCCATGCCATCAGCCATACAGCCTTCTGCAGCCATTGTCCACACCCGAGCAACCTTGGGGCTCAATTTCGATGGACTTCATCGAAGGACTGCTGCCTTTGGAAGGCTACGACTCGATCCTCATTGTGGTTGACCATCTCACCAAGTTTGCCATCCTAGCACCGACACATAAGTTGGCAACCTCAGAGGATACTGCCAAGCTCTTAGAAGCCATGGTCTTCATACATTTTGGTGCACCAGACCACATTGTCTCTGATCGAGGATGGCAGTTCATATCAGCAGCCTGGAAGAGGTTCACCGCTGCTCTCAGCATCAACCACTCCCTCAGCACAGCCTACCACCTGCAAACTGATGGTCAGACCAAATGGGTAAACCAAGTGGTTGAACAGTACCTCTGTATGTACTGCAATTACAAGCAGAACAACTGGTGTGCCTTGCTGGCCATGGCTGAGTTCATGTACAACAACATGGTACATAGCAGCATCAGTGTATCACCATTCTTTGCATGTTACAGTTGGAACCCCAAGTCTCACCTGGAGATCCCAGAGCAACTCAGAGTACATGACCCAGGATGGCATGAATGGCTCATGACTGCCAAGGACCAGATCACATACCTTCAGGAGGCCATTCAGCAAGCACAAGCATGGATGGTCGAGCAATCCAATCATAAGTGCAAGGATGTGGAATTCAAAGTCAGTGATCTTGTTCACATCAACTGCAAGAACTGGAAGACTTGATGACCCAGCCCCAAGCTCAATACCCACTTTGCTGGCCCCTTTCCCATCCTAGAATGCATCGGCCAGCACACATACTGCTTACAACTCCCAGCAACCTTCAAAGTGCATGACATTTTCCATGTGTCCATGCTGGAGAAGCAGCCAGCAAGCCAATTGGCAGGGCGCAATGAGCTCCCCATACAACCACCATTGCACAATGATGAGCTGGAGTCTGTCAACACCATCATGGCCAGCTCCAGTACAAGGTGTTCTGGAAGGGATATCCCAAGGAACAGGCAACCTGGGAACCTGCTGAGAACCTCAATTGCCCTGACCTCATCCAGGACTATGAGGTTTCGAGGGGGGGAGGCATCCCTGCTCAAGAATAGGGCCATCTCCTCAGTTTTGCAAAATTGACATTAACAGCATGTTACAGTCGAACTCATATGAAATCGATGTTAAAAGCGAGTTACAGTCAATCTCACACGAAATTGAGGATTACATGACTTTATCCTTGATCTCAAAAAGGTCAGCCCCACAGGAGGAAAAGTTGCCAGGAAGGCTCCAGTCTTGGTGTCAAAGCTCATCAGACACTCACAAGGCACATACAAGAGGACAAGGGGAACAGCAGTGGATTTCAAGGGGGACAAACACAGCACAAGAAGAGGACTAATCTACATGTCGACATAGAAGGGCTTGCCATCCTCGCCCTCAGGGACTGGCAGAGGGGACAACAGCATGTCCATGGGCAGAGGAGGACCACCAGGGCAGGAGCATGACTCATGGGGCTGGCGCTCACCCATGAGAGTGCTGTTCACCACCATGTATTGGCACACAGCATGCAAAACACCAGGGAAGTCAGCGTCATCAAGGCACCACAGCCACACCATGGCCTCCACCCAGCGATGATTGTGGGTAGGCAGATACACATGGTCATCATGGTGCACCTTACCCATGCTGACCCCCTCAGGCATCGAGAGGTGGGTGCACTCAGTGCTGTGCTCATGATGACCATGCTGCCAGCCTGGGAAATCGCCATGGTACATGAATGCCAGGTGATGAGCAACATCCTGACTGCAATGGGCGATGCCCACTGCATGGCAGTGCACACACAAGGCAGGAACATGGCATCATCGACCCAATGGGTCTGTGAACATCAATGGGAAACAGCTATGCCACAGAATCAATGCAAGGGGTTAGTGAATGACCCCAACATGAGCAATGAGGAGGGAATCGGGGAAAACTCATGGGATCTGGAGCGCTTCGCAGCGTGTGCATGACCAAGTGGGCCAGGGAGCTGAGCCTTCAGTCAGGCAACACATGATGATGTTGTGGATACACCGATCCGCAGCATCGCCTTGAGCAATGGTCCAGAGCTCAGGATAGAGGCTGGCCATGTAGAGAATCAGCAGCACAGGAGCCCAGAGCACCTGGGTCCAGGCAGTGATCTCAGCCCAGCTCAGAGTGTGGGCCACCAGCAGCGATGGAGAGGGGTGGTGCAGAGGCACTGGGGGAGGAGGCATGTGCCTACCATTGGAGGGAGTATCCCTCCACATTACACCTGGGGGAGGAGGCGACAGCACATATGCAGGCATTCCAGGTGTCACAGGTGAGGCAGGAGTGCTGTCCAGGCAAGCCAACTTGGCCTCAAATTCCTCCTGGCATTCCTCGCTGGGAGCATGCATGCCCAGGAAAAGAGGTGTGAGAGAGGGAGTGGGAGGGCCATGCGAGGCCAGCTCCACCAGCAAAGCAGCCACGACTTCCTCGACAGGCATAACAGCTGCCTCGGAAGCAGGTTGAGGTGTCAAAGCACCTGTGGGCTGCCTGTTGTCAACTGAAGAGGCAGGAGCAGCAGCACTGATGGTCGAGAGATCCTGGGCTGCAGAAGCAGCAGGGGAGGCAGATCGCCAGCAGTAAAGGGCTGCATGAGGAGCAATAGGAGCCACCCAACGGTTCGAGCAGTGCAGAGGAGGGATGGATGGAGGAGCTGACATGGTGTCTAGTGGTGTAGGAGGATGATGATGAGCAGGAAGGAAGAAGGGGAAGAAGCTCTGCCCAACACCACAAATACAGGCCACCCTTTTTCTGCACAGGCCATGAAGAAATAGGCTCTGGATGGACTTCATTACTTCGCAGGAGCTCAGCTCTGAAAATGGGGGTAATGTCACAGGACATAAAATCGAACTCGAATTGAGATCAACATTAAATGCATCTTATGGTCAATCTCAGATGAAATTGACATTAAGCAGGCCTTATCATCGATTTCGCTCACAGGGCCATATGATGCTGTGGAACAAAAATGACAAGCAATGACTAAGATGACATCATCCCCAAATGGGTTGGGGTGATCAGTGATGATGTCAGCAGCACATGGAGGATGCTGTCGATGACCCTGGGCCAACCAGTAATGGCCAGGTGAGGTGCAGGGGCCCCTGCAAAGATAGGGGGACCTGCAGGAAGGGAAGGAGAGCCTGACACTGGCTCAAGGCTGTGGAGCCAGCAAAGAGGTATTGGTTGGAGGCCAGTGATGAGTCTCTAGGACAGTGGGGCAGGCCCTGACACTGGCCTGACGCTGGTGGGGGGATGCTCTGGAGCATCTGCCACCAACATACATATACACATGCCTTGTGTGAGTGGAGAGGCAGGACCTCATCCACTCTATCATTCATTAACTTGTCAGTACATTTAGTATCACTATACTCACACTCATTGTCTCATAGAGTAGCAATCTTAGGCATTGCTACTACTCAGTGTGCCTCTGTTCAAGTCAGAGAACATATAGACAGCAGTCAGAACCACCACTGGTGCCACAGGCCTCACCTGTGCAGGTGGAACCTACACTGTGGTCCTGGAACCTTCACCAGTACCATTACTATATGACGATGCTGGCTAGCAGCATTGTACAGCCTCAAGCATCATCCCTGATGATGGTGGTGCAGTCTATCAGCACTGCATACCTACATGAGGACAGTTAGCCCACTCCTGTCAAGTGTAGGACACACACCAGGCTACCATGAACATGCTGCATTACCTCTGAATGGAGTGGCAACAGCGGTCAGTCAACATCAAGCATAAGATGCAGTTAATGTCGATCTCAAGTGAAATCGATGTTTACTGGCTGTTAACCTCGAACTCAAATGAAATTGAAGTTTACTTCGAGTTAATGTCGATTTCGATTTCACGTGTCTGGCTTGTGACTGCTGACAGATTGCAACAAAAAGCTGGCAAGTCTTGTGCACCAACTCCTCAGTGAGATTGTGTTGCAGTGGGCCAAGTCAGCCTGCCACTGAGTCTGTCATCTGCAGATGAGCTTGCTGATACTCACATACTTGCACCATGGCATTGCATGAGGCTTTATCATGTGTTCTAGCTAATGGAAGGTGGAATGTCAAATGGGCTTCTTATTGAGCAATGGTGTGCAATCGTTAGTCATGCACACCTGCTGGTTAATGTATGACACCAGTTGGTTGACTGTGAGATCAACCATGTATGATGCCTGAGTTGTGATCTTGAGCAACACATCATAAATCCTAAGATATTCAATTGAGAGTCTGAGTTACAATACCACAAGACCAATCAATTGTTTATCAACACCAGTGATTGAATGTGCAGAGGCTGGAAGCAAAAGGGAAAGTTACTGCAAATACATGAACCAGTCAGTTGGTATGGCCAAGCAATGGTGAGTATTCAGTGTACATAAGTAAGTTGAAGATTCGATAGTATTTCAGTGGTGGGTGTGATTGGTATGTACATTATATATGCATCAAGGGGGAATGGAGACTTGGTGCAATGGTTAGTGTATCTACTGTCAAATGTTTATGTCCCTTCATTGGGAAGCGATGTTGCCTGAGGCATGTCTCCATCCAACCAATCATACTTCCACCATGTGGTGTGTCATGTTGGAGTGTGTATGTCACAGGAAAGGTTTCATCTTGGTGTTGAATCTATTGGAAATTGACCACTGCCAAGGAGCTACCAAAGGCAGAGAATTGCCAGGCGAAAAGTGTCTAGTGTCTGCCAAGAGATCTGAAAATGAGTAGCTAGCTCACTAAAGTCTTCCCAATGGCAGAATTGCATGTAGAGCTCAGTCTGAGGATATTTCAGCTTAGATACATTCTGTAACCACTAAGTATGATGACAAAGGACTTGCAGAGGGCCAAGGGGGAACCACTGATGGCAGCACAACACTTGCCTAGATGGCAGAAGGAATAGGACAGACAGATGATGAAGAGGTATAGTAGAGTGAAGAAGAATTCGATTAAGTAAAAGATTATGGAACTGCCATAAGGGTGATCCATATATAGGGAATGCCTTGCCTATGTCACACACATGGTGATGACATAGGGAGATACTAGGATATGAGGCAAGGTCAGAAGATGGAAACTTGGAAAGACTGTGGGGTGGTTGTATAACCACAAGACTGGAACCTAAAGGGAGTGTGTTTTGATATATATGTCCCATTGTCTGGTACCCATCATGACATGAAGGATTTGTTGCTATGTATGGTGCCATGCATGGAAGAGTTGTCCTGAAGACTTGAGCATGGCATTGGAATGGGCACAGCATCAGCCACCCGGAGTAGCTGGTACCAATGTCAGCAAATATTGCCAATGGAAAAACTGCAGATCTCTCCATGTGGAAATATGGGAGATAAGTGTGCATGGTCATGTTAGAGCTCCCAGGCCAGCAGGGTGGGGAGTGTCACTGAGGTGAAGGAAGACTGTTTTCCAACAGAATCAAGCATTCCCATTGGGTGAATTGAGTGATCCTTCAGTTGGATCTGGACCAATGGGTTGATCATGTATATTTGGCATTGGTGGCATTAATTCATTCCTTGCATCAGATGCAAGGGCATGCAAGGAGTTGCATAAGTGGGAAAGTTGGATGCCATGCATCTGGCATGTGGGCTAAAGTGGATATCCTTTGATGATTGTGAGGATTCAGCAGTTGGTGTGACAGCCAACCAAAGGGGCACATAAATGGCCAGTTGGTTTGAGGACCAACTGGTTGGTGTGTGCTTCTATGGTGAAGTATCTGAGTATGAGATGAATTGTCAGAGTACTGTGTACTCCAACACATGATCCACCTTAGCTGAGGCTGAGATGGTTGTGATGATGATGCACCAAAACTTCACTATCATTGGTGATCCATGCATTTTTGGTAGTTTCAGCCAGTCTAAAGATTTGTCACATTCCAGCCAAGAAGCACAATAGGGGGTTTCATTCATCCAGGGAAATCTGAAAACCTGAGTTTTGGGAAATTTTTGGATTTTCAAAAACTCAAAATCTTATGTAAGCTCTGCCAAATGGTCAAAACTCTGAGTTTTCAAAACCATGGTCACTGTGACCATAGATTGACCATCAAGTTTCTGCATTTTGGATTTTTGCTGGGTTTTCCACTTTAAGTCACATGCACACTGTGCACATGCTTGCCTCCACTTGCAAATTGCTCATCTCTTGGCCGATTTGTGCTTTTGGCTGATTCAATTCTTTGGAACATGGAAATGCACATCTTTTGGCTGATTCAGTTCTTTGGAACATGGAAATGAATGCACAAAATTCGAGTTTTGGGAAGGACTGAAAAGTGGGGTGTCAAAACAATGAAAGCCCAGGTTTTCAAAAACCTGCATTTTCAAAAACTCAAAATTCCATGAAACCCCCTAATCCGCTGAGCACGAACTCACAAAGCTCAAACACTCTGGACATGCGACACAACTCGAATCAGCGAGATCGGTACCGAAAAAGGGGCCAACATCGCCGATTTGTGGCCAAGATCTGAACTGGTCTACTCAAAACCTTGCGCAGAGCGCGGAGTGCTGAGTCGTCAGAAGCGCATGTAGCATGCGTGTTGGCGATCGACCATCATCATCTCCATCATCTCCATCATCTCCATCATCTCCATCATCTCCATCATCTCCATCATCGATGCACACTTTGACAACGGCTAGCTGCTCACTGCTTGCCTTCAAGCATCGATCCAAGCCAACTGCATCCCACCCGTCTACACAACAGCTGACCCAGCACTCTGTCAGTCCCCATACATCTCTAACGCTCTCGCCATTGGCTCTTTCGCCCGCCTGACCATGTCGGGTGAATGCCGCCTCGCCGCCGTCGTTGAGCAACTTCTGCGTGAAGACAGCCAAGTGCCACTTACTCTCGATCAGCTTCTCAATTCTAATTCGGAGTCTGAAGAGCAGCATGCACACGCAACGTTACTTCTTCTTCACCTTAGAAAGTTCTTTGGCAAGCTCGATCCACAACAGCGCTGTGCACATGCCCATCTTGATGCCGTCACCAACAAGGCCTACCCAGCTTCCACCCTCTCAGCGTGCTCGGCGCACCGCATCTGGGACGGTCAAGGTGATCTTAGGGCTACATGCTCGCACTCGCAACTTGTCGACGCGATCAAGAGCCAAGGACTTACGCTTGCAAGCCTCTCAACGCCGCCGCATGCAACCTGCGAGAATGTGACCACCGAGGCCCTGCTCCAGCTTCTTCCGCTCGCTTTTCCTGCTCCCTCTGAAATCGCTGTGCAACACGATGCGGACACGTATCAACAGGTGCGCCGCGACTTTAGCTCGCCTTTGCACGGCGACGCTGTCCTCGAGCTGCAACGCTATACACTGGCGACCAATGCATACATGCGCAATAACCCCAACGTGGTATACGCAAAGACGTTCCCCATCCTGCAGTCTTCCGGTACTGGAAAAACCAAGATGGCGGTCCAGCTCTCGGCCTTTCAGGCTGGACTCCTCGTCTGCACACGTTCGCCTAACAGCGAAACCAAGGCCAACACTTCGTTTCCACCTAAAGATGACGCTGTTTACGGATTTCTTCGTGAAGCTTGCCCCGCAGTGTCCTCGTTCAAGGCACATCGCCGCATTGCTTGCTGGCTTGGGACCTACTTTGATCAACTCAAACATTGCCTCCAAGAACGCATGCAACGTAGCGGCTGCTTTCGAGGAAATAGTACGTGTCTTCATTCAGACGTCAAAGCATGTTGGTCCACCATCGTCTACGATCTCGCTGTCGCCATTCACGGTGGGGCCGACTTCATCGAGAATTACACCTTCTTCGACCGGACCGCCGGCGCGAGCGATGCCACGTGCTTCTGCAAAGACAGCATGCTCAAACCAGTCGAGCCCAACACTTCTGTTGGCCGTGCTGGAGTAGGCGCTCCACCCCAACCTGGCCGTCTCGACAATTTTCGCACGGAATTCCTCAATAAGGTTACCGAGCAGGCCCGCAAGAAATATGAATCAAGCACCGCTCCGCTGCATTTCGCCTATGCCCAGCCCCAATCCGAGCCCGGGCCCAGCTCTCACCTGACTCGCGAACTCGAGTCCCAACCCCAGCACAAGTTCGAGCAGGAGCCGGAGTCGGACTCGGAGCCCAGGCCCAAGAAGAAGCATGCGCCAAAGAAGCGCGCGCCAAAGAAGCAGCAGTCGAAGAAGCAGGGGCCAAAGAAGAAGCAGGAGCCAGAGGAGGAGGAGGAGGAGGAGGAGGAGGAGGAGGAGGAGGAGGAGGAGGAGGAGGAGCCCGAGCCCGAGCCCGAACTTCAAGCCCAGATCATGGCTAGGGAACACATGGCTCAACCCCTGCAAGAACTCGAGGCGCTCCTGCCCACCGGTCTGCAAGACAGCCATTACTTCTTCTTAGCCATCGATGAGGTTGTGGATTTGCGCGATCTGTTGCCCATCTTCCGTCGTCTCTGGAGGGAAACCAAGCCTACGTGCACCTGGCTTATGTTTATCGATACAGATTCCAACGTAGCGTTGCTCGCGGGCCAGGAAGTAGTCGAGACCTCGGCACGACTCGGCGCCACGGATGGCTTGCTTGTCGTCGACCCCTTCAGCTTTCTCCCCTTCGATGTCATCTTGAAGCATCGAGGTCTCAGCCGCTTGCCGGATCTCCTGGCCTCGCGCCTTACCTTTGGCGATCTACTTGACATGCTCAGGTACTTTGGCAGGCCGTTATGGAGCACAGGCCTCTACCTAGGCATCGAGGACCGCCAAAGATGGCCCCAGCTCAAGCCTATATTACGCAAGTTGCTCCCCCACGGACAGTCCATCAGCCTCTGGCCTGGCAAGAAGGCTATGTTCCGGGAGCACAGTATCATGGCCGTTGTCGCACAACGACTGCCATTGCGATTCATTGGTGTGCGAGGCGCTCGTCATGAAAGTTGCGCTACGGACGCCGCCGCCGGGACCACAAACAAGGCGGCCGAGCGCAACTCTATGCTCAAAAGACAAACCGCCTTTCTGCAGACACAGGTCTCGCACCACCTTCGTGTCATTAGCGAAGTCAACGGTACGAGCTACTTTGTCACAACCAACGTGTCCGAGCCGCCGTTGTCGCTGGCGGTGGCCTCTTTGCTGCGTGGCGACGACGCAAATGCTCGTCAGCAGTGTTGCGATCGATGGTCCGACATCATTGAGACCTTCAGCCACATATATAAAACGGTCGGGCTGATGCTTGGCGAGGAAGGAGAAGAGTGCGTGCGCTTTCTGTGTAGTTTTGCCATGGATCTGGCAGCGGCGAGTCGAGTCGCATGTGTTGAATGGAGCGGCGCTCGGCCGCCATCCGAGTTGACCATTCTCACCGCGCAGTGCAATCCAGTCTGTCTTCGAGACTGGCTGTGCGAGTTTCTTGAACCCGAGCACCTGGACGAGGACCTGCTCGATTGGTCATCTGGATACTATCTCAACTTCACACACTATCTCGAGCTCACCGAGTGGGTGATTCCTGGCCAGATGGATCCCATGATCCTTGTCGAAGGCTGGTGGCGCCAGGTAGCTTTCTACGGTGTCGCCAACCAACCAGGCTGGGATCTGCTGATTCCGATGTATCATTCCGAGCATCTTCCGAACCTGTCCAACAGATTCCAACCGTCGCAGTTGTCGTACGTTGCGATTCAAGTCAAGAATCGCTTGTCTGACGTCTCTGCTACCGAGCAGTTCGGCCCATCATGTCGCACCGACGCCGACGCTGCATCTCGTTCAGCAGTTTTGATGCGTGACGAATGTCTCGAGATCTTTATCGATCTGCGTTCACCGGTTCGCACGCCGCACCTGTACAGGCTTGCTAGCAGGGCACACACATCGCAAGCTCAGAGACCGAGTCAGTATCGTCACCTGGTTGTCAGTGGCTGGAGCGCCGAAGTCTTTGGTGTTATCGCCAAGCTGTCTAACGAGGCACGGATGCAAATGTGGCCTTTGTTCGACCTTACCGAGTCGGAGACGGAAAAGTTGACGCGCGATTTGCGAGCGTGCAGCAGTACGCCAGGCATCACCGACATCCGTCAGTTTTACAAGTATGGCGGGCGATTGTACACTTGCTACAGTAAAGCCAAGAAGGAGCCCGAGCGCGGAGCGACCAAGACTCTCAAGCCTTCCAAGAACAAAGCTCGGGCGCCTGCTGGTCAAGCCAACGTACAGGTGCACGCGACCGAGGCTGATGAGCGCCGTGATGAAGACACGGATATGGCCGACGCAGAGGATGAAATGACTGGAGACGACACAGACATGGCAATGTGATACCCGCTAAACGCAGCTTCCACCAACGGTAATAGGGGGTTTCAATTAGTTATTGGAACATCTTCGGTTTTAAAATGCGAGTTAACGTAATTACTGTAGTACCCGAACGCCTGTAGTACCCGAACGATTTTGAGAAATGAAAAGTTTGATGTCAGTACTTCGCCGTGATCACGACCAAGCATGTTTGTCAATGTAACCAGTCACGAAACTCACATTGCAATGATCATGAGATACAACACTACAAAACTGAATGTGTGAACTAGAGTGTGTTGCGTGATGTGCTAGCCTGTGGAACCTCATCATAAAAGATGGTCAGAAATGCATCGTCATCATCATCAACAGTGCTGAGAGCCTCACCATCATCGAGAAGGTCAAGGAATGTCTGTGGTAGTGGAGCAGGGGTGGCCAACGATGCCAAAACCTGCTCATCATCTTCATCAAGCTCATCATCATCATCTGCTGTGGTGAGTTGCTCCTGCCTCCTCCTGAGCTGCTGCTGGTGCTGTGTGATCGCTGGCTGCTTCTCTACCAGCTCTTGCTCAGCATGCTCCCTGCTGATCATGTGATCCTTTGTCAATACCATACGATCTCCTATGTGTGTCCTCAGCTGTGCTTTCCTTCTCTTCATGGCATTTGCTTCCTCTTGAGTTCGCAAAACCGTGTTTTCCACCTGCAATGCTGTCTTCTCATTGTGTGGTGCCTGGAACACTTCTAGAAGTGCTCTCTTGAGACCACATGCCTCTCTCGGTGTCTCAGCATTCCTGAAGTCATTGAGCATGTTGTTGATTTGTGTGCTTGGCTGCAGAATGGCTTCGGATTCTGGTGCCACTGGCTGTGGAGCCCCAGATTGGTGACCTGCAGAAGCTGACCCTGCAAGGCAGTTCAGAACCTTGTCAGGACTCAGAGTCATGGTCATTCCAGAGTCCTGGAAGGCCTTCTTTGCTGCTGCAGGGGTTAGCACCTTTGCACATGCCTGAGCATACAAGATACCAAACTGGGCCTTGTCAATACCCATTGCAGGCACATGTGGAGCCAGATCAGTTACCAAACACTGGTATGCCACAGTTAGGGGTCCAAAATAGATACATCCAATGGCTGCATGATGTGTACAGTGTGCAGGCAAACACAGAGGTACAATGTGCTGCTGCCAGAGAGTATCAAGGAATTCATTGCTTACATGTGATCTGTGTCTGTCAATGATGAGCAGACACCATTCTGAAGGTGCTGATGGCCTTGTGGTGGCATCGAAGACCTTTTCGACCCACAGTACAGCAAGTTCATTGTTGGTCCACCCACTTGGTCCCTTCGAGAAGTGCCATGTGGGTGGAATATCTTCCATTCACTGCTGCTTGCTGATGGTATGAATATGGCCTTTGGTGATAATGAGCAGTGGTAGTACCTGACCACCACTACCAATGCATTCAATCACTGTTGCAGACTCTCGATTGCCTGGCTGTGCCTTGAATCGGCTTGCATGGTCTCCTGCAGGCACAAGCACATGCTGAGAACTGCCCTGACCAAACATGAAGCCAGTTTCATCCATGTTAAAGATGTTGTTCGATGTTATATTGTATTCATTGATGGTGTCAAGCAGTTGTTGAAACCATCTCTGTATTGCCTCTCTGTCTGTGGACTGTACATGTGCATTCTCCAGACACTGTGACCAGCATGACTTGATCGACAGGTGCCTGAGTATAAACACCGAGAGCCAATTATGTCCGAGTTTATGTGTGCCTGAGCTGGCAGAATTGCCATGTGCCAGGCCCTGAGCAAACATATGGACATCAGCAGCATTTAGAGGAAAGCCACCAGCAGCACAGTGATGGATGTGCTCCACCAGGGCAGTCTTGGCTGCTGGTGGAAGAGCTTGTTGTGTGGTCTGAGCATCTTTCTTTGCATTCCTTCCCTTCTGATGGTCATACAACATTGTTTTTGCAATTCCATGAGCTGCAGCCACAGCACCGATGCTGGCATGCTGCCCAGCATTGAGTTCAGCCAATGCAAGCTGGATGTCACAGGACATAAAATCGAACTTGAATTGAGATCGATGTTAAATGCATCTTACGGTCAATCTCAGATGAAATCGATGTTAAGCAGGCCTTATTGTCGATTTCACCTACAGGGCTGTATGACACTGTGGAATGAAAACAACAAGCAATGACTATGATGGCACCACCCCAAAGGGGCTGCAGGTGATCAGTGATGATGTTGGCAGCACCTGGAGGATGCTGTCAATGACCCTAGGCCAACCAGTAATGGCTGGGTGAGGTGCAGGGGCCCCTGTGAAGATAGGGGGGACCTACAGGAAGGAAGGAGAGCCCAACACTGGCTCAAGACCATGGAGCCAACAAAGAGGTAGTGGTCAGAGGCCAGTGGTGAGTCTCTAGGACAGAAGGGGCAGGCCCTGACACTGGCCTGATGCTGGCAGCAGGACACTCTGGAGCAACCACTGCCAGCATACACACATGCATATATATACACACATCCCCTGTACAAGTGGGGAGGTGGGGCCTCATCCACTCTATCATTCATTTACTTGTCAGTACATTTAGTATCACTACACTCACACTCATTGTCTTGTAGAGTAGCAATCTTAGGCATTACTACTACTCAGTGTGCCTCCATTCAAGTTGGAGTACATTTAGACATCAGTCAGAACCACCACTGATGCCACAGGCCTCACCTGTGCAGGTGGAACCTACACTGTGGTCCTGGAACCTTCACCAGTACCATTACTATATGATGATGCCAACTATCAGCATCATACAGCCTCGAGCATCATCTCTGATGAAGGCAGTGCAGTTCATCTGTGCTGCATACCTACACAAGGACAGTTAGCCCACTCCTGTCAAGTGTAGGACACACACCAGGCTACCACAAATGTGCCACATTACCTCTGAATGGAGTGGCAATGGTGGTCAGTCAACATTGAGCATAAGATGCAGTTAGCATCGATCTCGGGTGAAATCGACATTTACTGGCTGTTAACCTCGAACTCAAATGAAATCGACATTTACCTTGAGTTAACTTCGATTTCACATGTTTGGTGCACAACCGCTGACATTAGAGTGGATCATTCAAGCAGTGCCCCATGTTCACTATGGCACCTGACAATCAGTCTGAGGAGCACCTCAGGGCCATTGACCTCAGGTCAGTGGTAGCCATGCTCCAGCAGATGATGGAGCAACAGCAACAAGAAGCTGAAGCGAACCAAGAATGGCAGTGAGCCATGTTAGGTAACTGGTGGCTGTATCAAGGTGAGGAGCTGACTACACCATCACCATTAGGGCACACACAAGGTCAGTACCTCCTCTTGGTGAGTCAATGGTGACTCAGACCAGGTCTGCTCAAGTGGAGGACCCTCAAACCCCAACACCCAGGTCAATGGCGAAGGTATGGCCTGCAGAGTTCAGCAACATCAACATTTATGTGACTCCCACAGGCCCTAGGCACCATCATGAGCCTCTCAAGCCCATCACCATGTTCAAAGGTGAGGGCCAGGAGCCTAAGGCACTCCTGGCAGACATGAAGATCCCATTTACCAAGCTGGATACCAAGGATGTTGAGCTGTTCCTCATCAAGGCCAACAACTGGTTCGCTCAATATGGTATCACAAGCCATCAGCATTGAGTGGCCATTGCTTCAGAACGATTGGAAGGATCAGCCAAGGAATGGTGGGACTCCAAGCTATGGGTCAATCCTAAGCTTCAGGGACAACTGTTCCACAACTGGGACATGTTCTGTGCCCATTTGAGGATCAGTTCAGTCAGACGGTCAACTCGTTCACCACCTATGCTGAGCTCTCCATCCTCCATCAAGCCAGTGATGAACCAGGCATGGCCACTCGCTACATTGAATGTTTCTGGGACCTAGCAAACTGGGCAGGCCTTGATGGAAACCCCAAGCTCATCATGGGTCTCTTCAAGATGGGCCTCACCACCAGGATGCATCAAAGTTCAAGCACAATCCCCTTCCAACCTCTGGGAATGGTATCGCAGTGTGGAGAGCATTGACCACATTCAAACCTTGGATGCCAACAACACCCATCTCCTCTTGACCCCAGCTCATCCTGCTAGCATGGCAGCGCCCATCATGGACAAGGGTAAAGGGAAGGGGGCACCACCACTTAACAACCAGACAAGTGGTTGGGGACAGCATAGTGGAGCCATACCCAATACCACTCCTAGGAGGCCCTTGCCTCCTCACTTGGCTCAGAAGCTGCCAGTAACCAACGTCAGCGGCACCACCTTTGGACCAGATCAGTGTAGCCTATGTGGCCAGACAGGCCATTGGCAGCACAACTGTCCCAAGGCCATGCCCAGAGTATCCAGTCCACCAGGTGCACCTTGCAGCCCCATTCCACAGAGTGGCTGCATCTATGCGATCAATGAGCAAGCTGAAGATGCCAAAGATGATGAAGAGGTGTCTGAGGAAGGCAACCAGGAAGCTGATGTCAACCTGGCTGCCTACACCAATGAGGAGGAGGAGGATGGCCAGCCCCAGGATGATGATGCCAACCAGGGAAATGGGCATGGGACAGCACACTGATGGCATGCATTGCCCTGAATCCATCCTTGTCATCACACTGTACATATCAAGACTGTCATTTCTGTTTCTCTGTGGTGTTGTGGAAGCCAGTACTCAAGATTGATGGGACCATCACAGGTCACCCAGCTTGAATGCTGGCCAACACAGGTGCCAGAGTGTCTATAATTGCTCATACATTCATTTCGACCCATCAAACACCCACAAAACCCATACACAAAAGAAGCATTCATGGTATTACTGGTCATACCTTACAGATTGACAGCACCACCTTGGTCACCACAGGCATAGGTGGTTACCTAGTCAGCCTTTTCAAAGCAGAGGTGACAGACATCAATGACTACAACATCATCCTAGGTTATGAGCTACTCAGGAAACTCAGGCCCAGGGTAGATTGGCACACCGGTACTCTCAATTTCTGGCCCAGCCTTGAAATCGAAGTTAAGGGGCAGTTACCATCGATTTCAGATGAAATTGATGATAAACACCACATATCTTCGATTTCAACTGAGATCCAAGATAACATGCCCTTAACATCGATTTCAGCAACCAATCTTGTAGCTCATGGAAACGAGTTTGTCTCTGCTGAACAGCTCATATGAGCAGCCCTTTGTGATGGCCCCATAGGATGCATGCTCCTGGACATCAAACCCACCATGGTACCCATGTACAGCTTCATCCCTACAGGCAGCAACAAAGGTATTGAGATGGAGGTCGAACCTCAGGAGGAGCTGAAGGCGAAGGAGATACCTGAGGAATACCAGGATCTCCATCAGGTCTTCTGTGAGACTGAAGCTGACAAGTTGTCTCTGAGGACAGACCATGATCTCTCGATCGAGCTACTGCCAGGCACTCAGCTGCCTCACAGGCCTCTGTACTTACAAGGACCCAAAGAGCTGGAAGAGTTGTGCAAATATCTCAATGAGAACATCACAAAAGGCTTCATCTGTCCATCGAAGAGTCCAGCATGCTCACCTGTGCTCTTTGTACCAAAGAAGGATGGAGGCCTCCAGTTATGCATTGACTATTGGGGCCTCAATGAGGTTATGGTGAAGAATCATGCCCCATTACCCCTCATCGAGGAGCAGCTCTTCCTACTGTGGAAGGCCAAGGTTTACAGCAAGCTGGATCTCAAGGTGGCATATAACCTGGTATGCATCACAGATGGCAATGAATGGAAGACAGCTTTCAGTACCCAACTTGGGCTCTACAAGTACCTCATCATGCCATTCAGGCTGGTGAATGCTCCCTCACACTTTCAGTTGCTGGTTAACAGTATCTTCCATGATATCCTTGGTATCTATGTGGTGGTATACTTAGACAACTTCCTCATCTTCAGCAACCACCTGATGGAGCATGTTGGTCATGTACAGGAGGTGCTACAACAACTATGCAAGCACTGACTCTTTGCGAAGCTGTCGAAATGTGAGTTCCACACCATGACTGTCAAGTTCCTAGGCTACATTATCATGCCACAAGGAATCAAGATGGATGAAGCGAAGGTACAGACCATTAAAGAGTGGCTGGTCCCCAAGTCAATCCACAACATCCAGTGCTTCCTTGGCTTCGCCAACTTCTATTGATGATTCATCTTGCACTTTGCATGCATTGCAAGGCCACTCACATCGCTAGTCAAGCCAACTGAGCACTTCAAGAAGTTCAAGCTGCCAGAGGAGGCAGAGAAGGCATTCCACAGTCTCATCACAGCATTCATGTCAGCAGGAGTTCTTCAACACTTTGACTATCACCTGCCTGTGAATGGAGATGGATGCCAGCGACTATGCCATTGCCAGGTCCTTAAACAAGAGCATGAAGGTCAGTGGCACTGATTGCCTTCTACTCTCACAAGATAGGCTCAGCAGAGCATAACTATGAGACCCATGACAAGGAACTGCTCACAGTGGTGGTGTGTCTACCCAGTGGCACCATATGTTGGCAGGCTTGCCAATGCAGTTGGTCATCCTCACAGATCATGAGGTGCTCAAGTACTTCAAATCTCAAC
>CAKMYA010000057.1:0-20093 GCA_928869825.1 Ustilago lituana
TGTCATACAGCCCTGTAGGCGAAATCGATGATAAGGCCTGCAACATCTCGAGTTCATCTGAGATTGACCATAAGATGCATTTAATGTCGATCTCAATTTGAGTTCAATTTTATGTCCTGTGACATTACCCCCATTTTCAGAGCTGAGCTCCTGCAAAGTAATGAAGTCCATTCAGCGCCTAATTCTTTGTGGCCTGCTGAAAGGGTGGCCTGTATTCATGGTGACAATTGGTGGTGTTCCTTCCTTTCCTTTCTTCCTTCTCATCATCACCTACCACTATGCCATCACCTACCATGTTGGCCCCCTCATCCAACCTCCATTGTGCTGCTCAACTTGTCAGGCAGCTCCCATTGCTCCCCATGCAGCTCTCCATCGCATGAGCCATTGCTCCTCTTCCCCCCCTGCTGCTCCTGTGGCTCAAGCTCCTTTGGCCATTAGTGGTGCTGTGCCTATCTCCGGTGCAGTCGGTGGGCACCAGCCCTAACCCCTCTGATGGTGATAAGCTCCACCATTGGGCAGCCCACAGATCCTGCAGCACTGTGCACCACTTCCAAGGTGGCTGTCATGCCTGTTGAGGAAGCTGTGGCTGTCTCGCTGGTGGAGTTGGCCTCGCATGGCCCTCCTGCCCTTGAGCCTCTCTTCCTGGGTGCATGTGCACCCAGCGAGGAATGTCAAGGGGGCTATGAAGCTGAGTTGGCTTGTTCAGAAAGTGTTCCCACATCTCCTGTGGTGCCTGGAATGCCTGCATATGCTCCTCTGCCCCCTCCTCCAGGCACAGTGTGGAGGGATACCCCTTTGGACAGCAGGCACATGCCACCCCCTCCGGTACCACTGCACCATCCCTCTCCATTGCTGCTGGTGGCCCACACACTGAGTTGGGCTGAGATCATAGCATGGACCCAGGTACTCTGGGCTCCAGTGCTGCTGATCTTGTATGCAGCTGGTCAGTACCCCAAGCTCTGGACAATTACTTGGGGCAATGCTGTGGATTGGCAAATCTGCAACATCATCATGTGTTGTTTGACCAAGGGCTTGGCACCTTGGCCCACCTGGTCCTGTGCTCGCTGTGAAGCACTCCAAATCCTGTACATACACCCTGTCTCTGTCATCCCCATTTGTGTCATGGCCATATACTAACCGCTTGTTTCGATTCAGTGGCATAGGTGCTTCCCTTCGCTGTACACAGACCTGTTGGGTCAGCGATGCTGTGTGCCTGCTTCGTGTGTCCATTGCCATGCTGTGGGTATTGCCCACTGCTGTTGGGACATTGCTCACCACCCAGTGCTCATGTATCATGGCAACTTTCCTGGGTGGCAGCATGGTCATCACGAGCATGGCACTGAGTGGGCCCACCTCTTGACATCAGAAAGTGTCAGTATGGGTAAGGTAGACCATGATGACTGTGTCTACCCACCCACCAATGATCATCACTGGGCTACAGCCATGGTGTGGCTCTGGCACCTCAATGATGCTGACTTTCCTGGCATCTTGCACACCATGCACCAGTACATGGTGGCTAACAGTGCTCTCATGAGTGAGCACCAGCCCCATGAGTCTCACACCTGCCCTGGCGGTCCTCCACCACCTGTGGACACACCATTGTCCCCTCTGCTGGTCCCTGAGGGTGAGGATGGTGAACCCTTCTATGTTGACATGTAGATTCATCCTCCTCCTGTACTGTGCTCATTCCCATGAAATCCACTGCTGTTCTCCTTCCCCTTGTGTGTGCCTTGTGAGTGTCTGATGAGCTTTGACACTGAGACTGGAGCCTTCCTGGCAACTTTTCCTCCTGCAGGGCTGCCCTTTTTGAGATCGAGGATAAAGTTGTGTAATCCTCAATTTTGTGTGAGATCGACTGTAACTCACTTTTAACATTGATTTCATACAAGTTTGACTGTAACATGCTGTTAATGTCGATTTCACAAAACTGAGGAGATGGCCCTATTCTCAAGCAGGGATGCCTCCCCCCCTCGAAACCTCATAGTCCTGGATGAGGTCAGGGCAATTGAGGTTCTCAGCAGGTTCCCAGGTCACCTGTTCCTCAGGATAGCCCTTCCAGAACACCTTGTACTGGAGCTGGCCATGATGGGTGCAACAGTTGAGGATGCACTCCACCTCATACTCCAGCTCATCATCATGCAGCAGCAGTTGTACAGGCAGCTCATTGCACCCTGCCAGTTGGCTCGCTGGCTGCTTCTCTAGCATAGAGACATGGAAGACATCATGGACCTTGAAGGTTGCTGGAAGTTGTAGGTGGTATGCTCACTGTCCAATGCATTCCAGGATGGGGAAGGGCCCAGCAAAGTGTGTGTCAAGCTTGGGACTAGGTCATTGAGTCTTCCAGTTCTTATGGTTGATGTAAACGAGATCACCAACTTTGAATTCCACATCTTTGCACTTGCAATTGTATTGCTTGACCATCCATGCTTGTGCTTGCTGAATGGCTTCTTGGAGGTACTCGATCCAGTCCTTGGCAGTCATGAGCCATTCATGCCATCCTGGGTCATGTACTCTGAGTTGTTCTGGGGTCTCCAGGTGAGACTTGGGATTCCAACCATAACATGCAAAGAATGGTGATATGCTGAGGCTGCTATGTACCATGTTGTTGTACATGAACTCAGCCATTGCCAGCAAGGCACACCAGTTGTTTTGCTTGTAATTGCAGTACATACAGAGGTACTGTTCGACCACTTGGTTTACCCATTCAGTCTGTCCATCAGTTTGTGGATGGTAGGCTGTGCTGAGGGAGTGGTTGATGCTGAGGGCAGCAGTGAACCTCTTCCAGGCTGCTGATATGAACTGCTGTCCTCGATCAGAGACAATGTGGTCTGGTGTGCTGAATTGTATGAAGACCGTGGCCTCTAAGAGTTTGGCAGTGTCCTCTGAGGTTGCTGACTTATGTGTTGGTGCTAGGACAGCGAACTTGGTAAGATGGTCAACCATGACTAGGATTGAATCGTAGCCTTCCAAAGGCAGCAGTCCTTTGATGAAGTCCATGGAGATCGAGCCCCAAGGCCGCTCTGGCATGGACAATGGTTGCAAAAGGCCATATGGCTGATGGCATGGGGCCTTGTATCGAGCACACACTGGGCAGCTAGCTATGTAGTCTGCGATCCATGCAGCCATGCATGGCCAGTAGTAGTGCCATCATGCTAGCTCCAGCATAGCATCATGCCTGGCATGTCCAGCCATCAGTCCATCATGGCACTGTGACATCACCATGTAGTGCAGGTGTTCAACTGATAGGGATTGGTCTCATACCTTGGCTGCACTTCTGGTGTCATTGCTGCCTTGCTTGCCAGGCAGTGTGACCTTCGGCACAACCAAATGGCCATCCTTGTACCACAAACCATCTTTGAGCTCGAATTGGCCTTGATTGTACAGCTCTACTAGTTTGCAGTTGAGGGGCTGGAAGGTCCTGATGAGCTCCTTGAATCCTCCTGCCACGATATCTGCCATAGAGGGCAATGCTGGAGGTGTTTCATGAGATCAATGATTATCATCCCTTATGCTTGAACTCAATTGAGTTCGATGATTATGTGTGTTTTCAGTTGAACTCATTTGAGATCGATGTTTAATGGCATTTATTGTTGATTTTGCATCAGGTTTGGCAAATAGTCAGGCTGGCAGCAGCTGTCAAACATTATGCTCTCATTCTTCACCAGCAGGCTGCATATCGCTTCGCCTTGTCAAGGTGTCAGGCTCACCTGCTTTGTCCCCTGGCCTGTATTGTAGAACGAAGTCGAAAACAGCTAGTAGCACTGCCCATCGAGCTTGTCGACCATTGATGCACCATTGAGACTTGAAGTACTTGAGCACCTCATGATCTGTGAGGATGACCAACTGCATTGGCAGGCCTGCCAACATATGGTGCTGCTGGGTTAGACACACCACCACTGCAAGCAGTTCCTTGTCATGGATCTCATAGTTATGCTCCACTGAGCTCATCTTGCAAGAGTAGAAGGCAATTGGATGCCACTGGCTTTCATGTTCTTGTTTGAGGACCCCAGCGATGGTGTAGTCGCTGGCATCCATCTCCATTCACATGGGCAGGTGATAATTGAAATGTCGAAGGATTCCTGCTGATGTGAATGCTGTGATGAGACTGTGGAATGCCTTCTCTGCCTCCTCTGGCAGCTTGAACTTCCTGAAACACTCAGTTGGCTTGACCAATGACATGAGTGGCTTTGCAATGCATGCAAAGTGCGAGATGAATCGTCGATAGAAGTTGGCAAAGCCAAGGAAGTGCTGGATGTCATGGATCGACTCAGGGACCAGCCATTCCTTAATGGTCCATACCTTCACTTCATCCATCTTGATTCCTTGTGGTGTAATAACATAGCCTAGGAACTCGATGGTCATGGTGTGGAACTCGCATTTCGACAGCTTCACGAAGAGTCAGTGCTTGTGTAGTCACTGTAGCACCTCTCATATGTGGCTGACATGCTCCTTCAGGTGGTCACTGAAGATGAGGAAGTCATCTAAGTATACCACCACATAGATACCAAGGATATCACAGAAGATACCATTAACCAGTGACTGAAAGTGTGAGGGAGCATTCACCAGTCCAAACAGCATGACAAGGTACTTGTAGAGCCCAAGTTGGGTACTGAAAGCTGTCTTCCATTTGTTGCCATCTGTGATGTGTACCAAGTTGTACACCACCTTGAGATCCAGCTTGCTGTAGACCTTGGCCTTCTGCAGTAGGAAGAGCTGCTCCTTGATGAGGGGTAATGGGGCATGATTCTTC
Source organism: Ustilago lituana (assembly GCA_928869825.1). Taxonomy (NCBI): domain Eukaryota; kingdom Fungi; phylum Basidiomycota; class Ustilaginomycetes; order Ustilaginales; family Ustilaginaceae; genus Ustilago; species Ustilago lituana. The sequence goes on from CAKMYA010000057.1 coordinate 4,751, forward strand.
ACCATAACCTCATTGAGGCCTCAGTAGTTGATGCATAACTGGAGGCCTCCATCCTTCTTTGGTATGAAGAGCACAGGTGAGCATGCTGGACTTTTTGACAGATGGATGAAGCCCTTCATGATGTTCTCATCGAGGTATTTGCACAACTCTTCCAGCCCTTTGGGTCCCTGTAAGTACAGAGGCCCTTGAGGTGGTTGGGTGCCTGGCAATAGCTCGATCGAGAGATCATGGTCCATCCTCGGAGGCAACTTGTCAGCTTCAGTCTTGCAGAAGACCTGATGGAGATCCTGGTATTCCTCAGGTATCTCCTTCGCCTTCAGCTCCTGAGGTTCAACCTCCATCTCAATACCTTTTTCACTGCCTGTAGGGACAAAGCCATACATGGGTACCATGGCAGGATCAATGTCCAGGAGCATGCATCCTATGGGACTGTCATGGAGGGCTGCTCATATGAGCTGTTCGGTGGAGACAAACTCGTTCCCATGAGCTACAAGATTGGTTGCTGAAATCGACATTAAGGATGCATTATCTTGGATCTCGGTTGAAATCGAAGATATGCAAGGTTTATCATCGATTTCAGATGAAATCGATGGTAACTGCCCCTTAACTTCGATTTCGAGGCTGGGCCGGAAATCGAGAGTACCAGTGTGCCAATCTACCCTGGGCCTGAGTTTCCTGAGTAGCTTGTAACCCAGGATGATGTCATAGTCATTGATGTCTGTCACCTCTGCTTCAAAAGGGCCAACTAGGTAACCCCCTATGCCTGCAGTGACTGAGGCAGCACTGTCAATCTGTAAGGTATGACCAGTAATACCATGAATGCTTCTTTTGTGTATGGGTTTTGTGGGTATTTGATGGGCTGAAACAAATGTATGAGCAATTATAGACACTCTGGCACCTGTGTCAGCCAGCATTCGAGCTGGGTGACCAGCAATGATCCTGTCAATCTTGAGTACTGGCTTCTGCTACGCTGCAGAGAAACAGAAATGACAGTCTTGATATGTACAGTGTGATGACAAGGATGGATTCAGGGCAATGCATGCCATCAGTGTGCTGTCCCATGCCCATTTCCCTGGTTGGCATCACCTTCCTGGGATTGGGCATTCTCCTCATCCTCATTGGTGTAGGCAGCCAGGTTGATGTCAGCTTCCTGGTTGCCCTCCTCAGATGCCTCTTCATCATCTTTGGCATCATCAGCTTGCTTGTTGATGGTGTAGACATGGCCACTCTGTGGAGCAGGGCTGCAAGGTGCACCTGGGGGGCCAGGTACTCTGGGCATGGCCTTGGGACAGTTGCACTGCCAATGGCCTGTCTGGCCACATAGGCTGCACTGGTCTGGTCTGAAGGTGGTGCCACTGACATTGGTTACTGGCAACTTCTGAGCCAAGTGAGGAGGCAAGGGCCTCCTAGGGATGGTATTGGGTATGGCTCCACTATGTTGACCCCAACTGCTTGTCAGTGGTCATGCGCCAGACATGTGAAATCGACGTTAACTCGAGGTAAACATCGATTTCGTTTGAATTCAAGGTTAACGGCCAGTAAACATCGATTTCACTTGAGATCGACATTAACTGCCTCTTACACTCAATGTCGACTGACTGCCATTGCCACTCCATTCAGAGGTAATGTGGCACGTTCGTGGTAGCCTGGTGTGTGTCCTACACTTGGCAGGAGTGGGCTAACTGTCCTTGTGTAGGTCTGCAGCGCTGATGAACTGCACCACCATCATCGGTGATGAGGCTTGAGGCTGTATGTCACTGGTAGTTGGCATCATCATATAGTAATGGTACTGGTGGAGGTTCCAGGACTGCAGTGTAGGTTCCACCTGCACAGGTGAGGCCTGTGGTGCCAGTGGTGGTTCTGACTGCTGTCTATATGTTCTCCAACTCAAACAGAGGCACACTGAGTAGTAGCAATGCCTAAGATTGCTACTCTACAAGACAATGAGTGTGAGTATAGAGATACTAAATGTACTGACAAGTTAATGAATGATAGAGTGGATGAGGCCCCACCTCTCCACTCATACAGGGAGTGTGTATATATGTGCATGTGTGTATGCTGGCAGCGGTTGCTCCAGAGTGTCCCGCTGCCAGCATCAGGCCAGTGTCAGGGCCTGCCCCTTCTGTCCTAGAGACTCACCACTGGCCTCCAGCCACTACCTCTTTGCTGGCTCCACAGCCTCGAGCCAGTGTCGGACTCTCCTTCCTTCCTGCAGGCTCCCCCTATCTTCACATGGGCCCCTGCACCTCACCCAGCCATTACTGGTTAGCCTAGGGTCATTGACAGCATCCTCCAGGTGCTGCCAACCTCATCGCTGATCACCCTCAACCCCTTTGGAGAGGTGCAGTCATAGTCATTGCTTGTCATTTTCGTTCCACAGCGTCATATGGCCCTGTGGGCGAAATCGACAATAAGGCCTGCTTAATGTCGATTTCATCTGAGATTGACCATAAGATGTGTTTAACATCGATCTCAATTCGAGTTCGATTTTATGTCCTGTGACATTACCCCCATTTTCAGAGCTGAGCTCCTGCAAAGTAATGAAGTCTGTTCAGAGCCTAATCCTTCATGACCTGTGCAGAAAAGGGTGGCCTGTATTTGTGGTGTTGGCAGTGTTCCTTCCTTTCCTTTCTTCCTTCTCATCATCATCTACCACTATGCTGTCACCTACCATGTCAGCTCCTCCATCCAACCCTCCTCTGCACTGCTTGAACCATCAGGTGGCTCCTATTGCTCCTTGTGTGGCCCTTTTCTGCCAGTGATCCACCTCCCCTGCTGCTTCTGCAGCCCAGGATCTCTCGACCATTGGCACTGCTGCTCCTGCCTCTTCAGTCAATGACAGGGGCTCTGCCCACAGGCAGCCCCCAGGTGCTTCGACACCTCAACCTGCTTCCAAGGCAACTGTTATGCCTGCCAAGGAAGTCATGGCTGCTTTGCTGGTGGAGCTGGCCTCTCATGGTCCCCCCCATTCCTGATCTTGAGCCTCTGTTCCTGGGTGCATGCACTCCTAGCAAGGAGTGCCAGGAGCACTATGAGGCCAAGCTGGCTCATTCAGATGGCACCTTCGCATCCCCTGAGGCACCTGGTACGCCTGCATATGCTCCACTGCCCCCTCCTCCAGGTGTGATGTGGAGGGATACTCCCTCCAATGACAGGCATACACCTCCTCCTCCAGTGCCTCTGTGCTGCCCTTCCTCGTTGCCACCAGTGGCCCATATTCTGAGCTGGGCCAAGATTGTAGCATGGACCCAAGTACTCTGGGCTCCAGTGCTGCTGATCTTGTACACGGCTGGATGATACCCCAAGCTCTGGACCATTACTCAGGGTGATGCTGCAGATCAGCACATCTGTAACATCATCATGCACCATCTGACAGAGGGCTTGGCACCCTGGCCTACCTGGTCCTGTGCCTGTTGCGAGGCACTCCAAGTCCTGTGAGTATTGCCTGCCTCCATCATCCCAGTGCTGTGACCGTGTATTGACCACTTGCTTTGGTTCAGAGGCATAGGTGTTTCCCTTCGATGTATGCAGACCTGTTGGGTTGGTGACACTGTGTGCCTGCTTCGTGTGTCCACTGCCATGCCATGGGTATCGCTCATTGCCATCAGGACATTGCTCACCACCCAGCGCTCATGTATCATGGCAACTTTCCTGGGTGGCAGCATGGTCATCACGAGCATGGCACTGAGTGGGCCCACCTCTTGACATCAGAAAGTGTCAGTATGGGTAAGGTAGACCATGATGACTGTGTCTACCCACCCACCAATGATCATCACTGGGCTACAGCCATGGTGTGGCTCTGGCACCTCAATGATGCTGACTTTCCTGGCATCTTGCACACCATGCACCAGTACATGGTGGCTAACAGTGCTCTCGTGAGTGAGTGCCAGCCCCATGAGTCTCACACCTGCCCTGGTGGTCCTCCACTGCCCATGGACATGCTGTTGTCCCCTCTGCCAGTCCCCAAGGGTGAGGATGGTGAACCCTTCTATGTTGACATGTAGGTTTGTCCTCCTCCTGTACTGTGCTTGTTCCTGTGAAATCCACCACTGTTCTCCTTCCCCTTGTGTGTGCCTCATGAGTGTCTGATGAGCTTTGGCACTGAGACTGGAGCCCTCCTGGCGACTTTTCCTCCTGCAGGTCTGACCTTTTTGAGATCGAGAATAAAGTCACATAATCCTCAATTTCACATGAGATCGACTGTAACTCACTCTTAACATTGATTTCATTCGAGATCAACTGTAACCTGCTTTTAATGTCGATTTCGTGAAACTGAGGAGATGGCCCTATTCTCGAGCAGGAACACCTCCCCCCCTCAAAACCTCATAGTCCTGGATGAGGTCAGGGCAATTGAGGTTCTCGGCAGGTTCCCAGGTCACCTGTTCCTCAGAATAGCCCTTCCAGAACACCTTGTACTGGAGTTGGCCATGATGGATTTGGCAGTTGAGGATGCACTCAACCTTGTACTCCAGCTCATCATCGTGCAGTGGCAGTTGTATGGGAAGCATGTGACACCCTGCCAGTTGGCTCGCTGGCTGCTTCTCTAGCATGGAGACATGGAAGATGTCATTGACTTTGAAGGTTACTGGAAGCTGTAGGTGGTATGCTCACGAGCTGATGTGTTCCAGGATGGGAAAGGGGCCAGCAAAGTGGGTGTCGAGCTTGGGACTGGGTTGTCAAGTCTTCCAGTTCTTGTGGTTGATGTGAACAAGATCACCGACTTTGAATTCCATGTCCTTGCGCTTATGATTGTATTGCTTGACCATCTGTGCTTGTGCTTGCCAAATGGCCTCCTGAAGGTACATGATCCAGTCCTCAGCAGTCATGAGCCATTCATGCCATCCTGGGTTGTGTACTCTGAGTCGTTCTGGGATTTCTGGGTGAGACTTGGGATTCCAGCTGTAGCATGCAAAGAATGGTGATATGCCAATGCTGCTGTGTACTGTCTTGTTGTACACAAACTTGGCCATTGCCAGCAAGGCACGCCAGTTGTTCTGCTCATAATTGCAGTACATATGGAGGTACTGTTCAACCACTTGGTTTACCCATTCAGTCTGACCATCAGTTTGCAGGTGGTAGGCTGTGCTGAGGGAGTGGTTGATGCTGAGGGTGGCAGTGAACCTCCTCCAGGCTGCTGATATGAACTGCCATCCATGATCAGAGACAATGTGGTCTGGTGTGCTGAAATGTATGAAGACTGTGACTTCCAAGAGCTTGGCAGTATCCTCTGAGGTTGCCGACTTAGGTGTCAGCGCTAGGATGGCAAACTTGGTGAGATGGTCAACCACAATGAGGATTGAGTCGTAGCCTTCTGAAGGCGGCAGTCCTTCAATGAAGTCCATGGAGATCAAGCCCCAAGGCCACTTGGGCATGGACAATGGTTGCAAAAGGCCATATGGCTGATGGCGTGGGGCCTTGTATGAGCACACACTGGGCAGCTAGCTACATAGTCTGTGATCCACACAGCCATGCATGGCCAGTAGTAGTGCTGTCATGCTAGCTCCAGCATAGCATCACACCTGGCATGTCCAGCTGTCAGTCCATCATGGCACTGCAACATCACCATGTAGCACAGGTGCTCAACTGATAGGGATTGGTCCTGTACCTTGGCTGCACTTCTGGTGTCATTGCTGCCTTGCTTGCCAGGCAGTGTGACCTTCAGCACAACCAAACAGCCATCCTTGTACCATAACCCATCCCTTGATTCGAAATGGCCTTGATCATACAGCTCTATCAGTTCAAGGTTGAGGGGCTGGAAAGTCCTGATGAGCTCCTTAAATCCTCCTGCCATGATATCTGCCATAGAGGGCAATGCTGGAGGTGCTTCACGAGATCGACAATTATCATCCCTTATGCTTGAACTCAATTGAGTTCGATGATTACATGTGTTTTCGGTCGAACTCATTTGAGATCGATGTTTAATGGCATTTATCATCGATTTCGTGTCGGGTTTGGCAAATAGCTGGGCCAGCAGCAGCTGTCAAACATTATGCTCTCATTCTTCACCAGCAGGCTGCATATCGCTTCACCTTGTCAAGGCATCAGGCTCACCTGCTTTGTCCCCTGGCCTGTATTGTAGAACGAAGTCGAAATCGGCTAGTAGCACTGCCCATCGAGCTTGCTGACCATTGATGCACTGTTGAGACTTGAAGTACTTGAGCACTTCGTGATCTGTGAGGATGATGAGCTGCGATGGCAGGCCTGCCAGCATATGGTGCCACTGGGTCAGGCATGCCACCACTGCAAGCAATTCCTTGTCATGGATCTCGTAGTTCTGCTCTGCTGAATTCATCTTGCGAGAGTAGAAGGTGATTGGATGCCATCATCCCTCATGCTCTTGTTTGAGGACTCCAGCTATAGCATAGTCGCTGGCATCAGTCTCCATTCATGTGGGCAGGTGGTAATCGAAATGGCGGAGTACCCCTGCTGATGTGAATGCCATGATGAGACTGTGGAATGCCCTCTCTGCCTCCTCTGGCAGCTTGAACTTCTTGAAATGCTCAGTTGGCTTGACCAGCGATGTGAGTGGCCTTGCAATGTGTGTGAAGTGTGAGATGAATCATCGATAGAAGTTGGCGAAGCCAAGGAAGTGCTGGATGTTGTGGATCGACTCAGGGACCAGCCATTCCTTAATGGTCTGTACCTTCACTTTGTCCATCTTGATTCCTTGCAGCATGATAACATAGCCTAGGAACTCGACAATCATGGTGTGGAATTCACATTTCAACAGCTTTGTGAAGAGGTGGTGCTTGTGTAGTCGCTGCAGCACCTCTTGTATGTGGTTGACATGCTCCTTCAGGTGGTCACTGAAGATGAGGAAGTCATCTAAGTATACCACCACATATATACCGAGGATATTATGGAAGATACCATTAACAAGCAACTGAAAGTGTGAGGGAGCATTTGCCAGCCCGAATGGCATGATGAGGTACTCATAGAGCCCGAGTTGAGTACCGAAAGCTGTCTTCTATTCATCGCCATCTGCAATGTGCACCAAGTTATATGCCACCTTGAGATCCAGCTTGCTGTAGACCTTGGCCTTCTGCAGTAGGAAGAGCTGCTCCTCGATGAGGGGTAATGGGGCACAATTCTTCACCATCACCTTGTTGAGGCCTTGGTAGTCGACACATAACTGGAGGCCTCCATCCTTCTTCAGTATGAATAGCACAGGTGAGCATGCTGGACTTTTCGATGGATGGATGAAGCCCTTCGTGATGTTCTCATCGAGGTATTTGTGCAACTCTTCCAGCTCTTTGGGTCCCTGTAAGTACAGAGGCCCATGAGGTGGCTGAGTGCCTGGCAGTAGCTCAATCGAGAGATCATGGTCTGTCCTCAGAGGCAACTTGTCAGCTTCAGTCTCACAGAAGACCTGGTGGAGATCCTGGTATTCCTCAGGTATCTCCTTCACCTTCGGCTCCTCCTGAGGTTCAACCTCCATCTCGATACCTTTGTCACTACCTGTAGGGATGAAGCTGTACATGGGTACCATGGTGGGATCGATGTCCAGGAGCATGCATCCTATGGGACCATCACAGAGGGCTGCTTGTATGAGCTGTTTGGTGGAGACAAACTCATTCCCATGAGCTACAAGATTGGTTGCCAAAATCGACATTAAGGACATGTTATCTTGGATCTCAGTTGAAATCGAAGATACATGGTGTTTATCATCAATTTCAGATGAAATCGATGGTAACTGCCCCTTAACTTCGATTTCAAGGCCAGGCTGGAAATCGAGAGTACCAGTGTGCCAATCTACCCTGGGCCTGAGTTTCCTGAGTAGCTTGTAACCTAGGATGATGTCATAGTCATCGATGTCTGTCACCTCTGCATCGAAAGGGCTGACTAGGTAACCCCCTATGCCTGTGGTGACTGAGGCAGCACTGTCGATCTGTAAGGTATGACCGGTAATACCATGAATGCTTCTTTTATGTATAGGTTTTGTGGGTATTTGATGGGCTGGAATGAATGTACAAGCAATTATAGACACTCCAGCACCTGTGTCAGCCAGCATTTGAGCTGGGTGACCAGCAATGGTCCTGTTGATCTCGAGTACTGGCTTCAGCGACACCACAGAGAAACAGAAACAACAGTCTTGATATGTACAGTGTGATGACAAGGATGGGTTCAGGGCAATGCATGCCATCAGTGCGCTGTCCCATGCCCATTTCCCTGGTCAGCATCACCTTCCTGGGATTGGGCATTCTCCTCATCCTCATTGGCATAGGCAGCCAGGTTGATGTCGGCTTCCTGGTTGCCTTCCTCAGATGCCTCTTCATCATCTTTGGCATCGTCAGCTTGCTCGTTGATGACATAAACATGGCCACTTGGTGGAGCAGGGCCATGAGGTGCAGCTGGTGGGCTGGGTACTCTGGGCATGGCCTTGGGACAGTTGCGCCACCAATGGCCTGTCTGGCCACATAGGCTGCACTGGTCTGGTCTGAAGGTGGTGCCACTGACATAGGTTACCAGCAGCTTCTGAGCCAAGTGAGGAGGCAAAGGCCTCCTAGAGATGGTATTAGGTATGGCTCCACTACGTTGACCCCAACCGCTTATCCTGTTGCTAATTGGTGGTGCCTCCTTTCCTTTCCCCTTGTCCATGGTGGGTGCTGCTGTGCTAGCAGGATGAGCTGGGGTTGAGAGGAGATGGGCATTGTTGGCATCCAAGGTTCGAATGCAGTCAATGCTCTCCATGCTGTGATACCATTCCCAGAGGTTGGAAGGGGGATCATGCTCGAACTTTTGATGCATCCTGGTGGTGAGACCCATCTTGAAGGGACCCATGATGAGCTTAGGGTTTCCATCGAGGCCTGCACAGTTTGCTAGGTCCCAGAAGCGCTCAATGTAATGAGTGGCCATGCCTGGTTCATCACTGGCTTGATGGAGGATGGAGAGCTTGGCATAGGTGGTGAACGAGTCAACCATCTGACTGAACTGATCCCTCAAATGGGCACAGAACATGTCCCAGTCATGGAACAGTTGTCCCTGAAGCTTAGGGTCGACCCATAGCTTGGAATCCCACCATTCCTTGGCAGATCCTTCCAATCATTCCAAAGCAATGGCCACCCAATGCTGATGGCTTGTGATACCATATTGAGCGAACCAGTTGTTGGCCTTGATGAGGAACAGCTCAACATCCTTGGTATCCAGCTTGGGAAATGGGATCTTCATGTCTGCAGGGAGTGCCTTAGGCTCCTGGCCCTCGCCTTCGAACACGGTGATGGGCTTGAGGGGGTTGCGATGGTGCCTAGGGCCTGTGGGAGTCACATAAACATCAACATTGCTGAACTCTGCAGGCCATACCTTCACTGTTGCCCTGGGCATCGGTGTTTGGGGATCCTCCACTTGGGCAAACCTGGTCTGAGCTGTTGTTGACTCGCCAAAGGGAGGGGCTGACCTTGTCTGGCCTACTGGTGATGGTGTAGTCAGCTCCTCACCTTGATACAGCCACCAGTTTCCGAGCATGGCTCACTGCCATTCTTGGTTCGCTTCAGCTTCTTGTCACTGTTGCTCCATCATCTGTTGGAGCATGGCTACCACCAACCCAAGGTCGATGGCTCTGAGGTGCTCCTCAGACTGATCGCCAGGTGCCATAGTGAACATGGGGCACTGCTTGAACGATCCACTCTAATGTCAGTGGTCATGTGCCAGACATGTGAAATCGATGTTAACTCGAGGTAAATGTCGATTTCGTTTGAATTTGAGGTTAATGGCCAGTAAACATCGATTTCACTTGAGATCGATGTTAACTGCCTCTTATGCTCGATGTTGGCTGACTGCCATTGCCACTCTGTCCAGAGGTAATGCAGCACGTTTGTGGTAGCCTATTGGGTGTCCTACACATGACAGGAGTGGGCTAACTGTCCTCATGTAGGTATGCAGCACTGATGAACTGCACCACCATTGTCAGGGATGATGCTCAAGGCTGTATGTCACCGGTAGTCAGCATTGTCATATAGTAATGGTACTGGTGGAGGTTCCAGGACCACAGTGTAGGTTCCACCTGCACAGGTGAGGCCTGTGGTGCCAGTGGTGGTTCTGACTGCTGTCTATATGTTCTCCAACTCAAATGGAGGCATGCTGAGTAGTAGCAATGCCTAAGATTGCTACTCTATGAGACAATGAGTGTGAGTATAGAGATACTAAATGTACTGACAAGTTAATGAATGATAGAGTGGATGAGGCCCCACCTCTCCACTCATACAGGGAGTGTGTGTATATATATATGCATGTGTGTATGCTGGTGGCAGGATGCTCTGGAGCAACTGCCACCAGCATCAGGCCAGTGTCAGGGCCTGCCCCTTCTGTCCTAGAGACTCACCACTGGCCTCCAGCCACTACCTCTTCGCTGGCTCCATGGCCTTGAGCCAGTGTCGGACTCTCCTTCCTTCCTGCAGGCTCCCCCTATCTTTGCAGCGGCCCCTGCACCTCACCCAGCTGTTACTGGTTGGCCTAGGGTCATCGACAGCATCCTCCAGGTGCTGCCAACCTCATCGCTGATCACCTTCAACCCCTTTGGGGAGGTGCAGTCATAGTCATTGCTTGTCATTTTCGTTCCACAGCATCATATGGCCCTGTAGGCGAAATTGACGATAAGGCCTGCTTAACATCGATTTCAATTGAGATTGACCATAAGATGCATTTAACATTGATCTCAATTCAAGTTCGATTTTATGTCCTGTGACAGGTGGCATTCATCGAGTGCAACATGCCAAACCCTTGACCTCGCAACTAGGTAAGTCTCCTTGGCCCCATTACTGGTCTCAAGAGCTCATGCTGACCATCTCTCATACAGCTGTGCTTGTGTCTTGACTCTTGAGCACTCTGTTGCTCTTCAGCACTGTGTTCTTTCCCATTTGCATCGCTCTTCTCATGTCTGTACCCCCTTCATGTAGTTTGGCATCTCAATACATTCAGATTGAGCTTACCATGTGTGGTTGTGAGTGTGTGATACCAGGCCAACTGACTTAGATGTATACACAGTCTCATCATGCTTAGTAATGCTGAAACTGCTTAGTCATCACACTGTATCATGCCTGTGCAATTTATAATCTGTCACTCTAACACCACTGTACTACTCATGTAGTATCTGTCTCACAGTCATGCTTGATCTCTACACTAGCTCTGTATTACTCACACATCAGTGTTACATCATCATTGTATAGTTCTCACAGACTTAAATTATGGTACAACATCAGCCGATTTATCAGTCTTCACACAGCAGTTCTGTAAGAGGCACTGTGCCAGTTAGACACAGTGTGAGTATTTCCAATGTGTGACACAATGGAAATTCATACTTTTTTTAAAACTGATCCACAGGCTACTCCATCAGCTGTGGTTTAGTACTTTTGATAAAACAGTTAACCATTCCTGCTGGAGCATTGCTGGAATAGTTTTGATCCACATGGAGGTTGTGGAGCACCTCTGGTTCAGTTTTGGTTGTTCCACAGCATGTGGTCAAGTTGCTGGACAAGCATTGATTCAGCAATGATCCAGCAATGGACCTGTATTAGCTGTGGAACAGCTGTGGATTAGTCCAGTATCAGCTGAAGAAGCAAAAAGGCAATTTACACCTTTTTGCAGTCGTGTTTGATGACACCACCATAGCATGTTTGAGGATATGTTTGATGACCTGTACATTAGTTCGATGTAGTTGATGGAGAATTCACACATTGATCAACTACCTTGCCTGCATTGTATGATATCACTGCCTCTGTTGTTCGATAACGAGTGCATTGTTCACTAACAGCTTGTGGTGTTCCAATGCATGTTCCATTGTGTATGTGCAAGCTACCATACATGATGATGAGGACATTGTGAACTAGAGACCAAAACATTCAATGGAATCTGAAGCATTGTGATCATGACCAAGGGGTGTCCAGCCTTGGTGATGACCAGCCAGCGAGTTGCTTCGTAAATCCACCCATTGCAGTCAGTGGCACTGACTGACTGCAGCATTGCTTGATGATGTTGACCAAGCTGGCATGGTCTGTGAGCTCCTGGCATGTCACAACTGGCTTGATCTTCCCAAAGATGTTCTCGGTGATGTTGAGCCACAGCAAGTATGGTGGTAGAAACTCGATGTGGTGTCCATGTGCAACAATGTTGAGGAAGCCCAGATTGTGATGGAAGCAGGCATTGTCCATAACGAAAGTCGCATGCTGTCCATCCTCAAACAATGGAAAGATCTTTTCATTGAAGAAGTCAATGAGCTTGGCCAAGTTCCAGGCACCAATGATGGTCTGGTGTGCCCAGATACCTGAATGATTGACAGCAACCAAGAGCGAAACATTGCACTCTCGGTTGGCTGGGTGATTCTCCTGTTGTGCTCACTGGCCAGTAGGAGCACAACTGTGAGACCTCATCATGTGGAGGTTGAAGCCTGCTTCATCAAAGAAGATGACATCAGAATATGATCTTCCTTCAAGTCAAAACTGATGAGCGTACTCCTGATGGGCTCACATGGTCTCGCTGCTGTTGTGGTGGTCATGCTCAATGTGAAGATGCTTCAGCATCATATGAGCATGGTTCTCGAGAGCACAGCTGATGGTAGCAAGTGATACCAAGATGGTGCCAAAGCATGATTTGAGCTCAGCCTTGAGCTCCTCCAGCATGGTGCCTGGATGACAAGCAAGGATGGCAATGAGGTGGTCGAGATGCTCATCCTGCAGTCATGGCACTCGATGTGCTCCTCCTCAGCACCCAGCTGCAATGTCACCATGATCCTCATACTGCTTCCAGATGGAGTAGACAGTCAAGTAGGTGAACTCAAATCTCTTGGCAATCACATTGAGACTCTCACCTCGCAGGGTGGCCTTGATGATCTTCTGCCAGAACTCGAACAAAATAGGCTGATGATGATGGCATGGCATTACTGAGAGGTGTGATATATACAGGGATGGTATGGTGGTGACAACAGTACATGTATACTAGTAGCATTGGGATGTGAATGATAATGGAACTTGTAGCTCTGCCTCCTTGATCAGAGCTGACTCACTGATCATTCAGCTTCAGATATACCAAACAACACAGTCAAACTTTCACATGCATTCTTGTACAAGCCATTGAACTTTAATTAATGGTTGCCAAACACGACTGCAAAAAGGTGTAAATTCGCATTTTTGACTTTTAACACTGACCACAAAGTATGTGGTATATGTTTAGTCACCATACAGACACTAGTGTAGTGTGGGCAAATGGTGTAGTGGCAATGCATGTGTGTGTGTGTTTGCATGTGTGTGAGTGTGTGAGGTCTGAGGTTCAAATCCTGAATTGGTCTGAAAAAAATGAAATTAAAAAAGTGGAGCTTCGGAGCTGAAGTGGCTAAAAAGTGTTGGAAAATGGTCTTCCTTCACCTCAGTGATACTCCCTGCTCTGCTGGTCCAGGAGCTCTAATGTGACCACACACACTTGTCTCCCATGTTTTCACATGGAGAGATCCACAGCTTTTCCACCAGCAATATTTGCCAATGTCAGTATTGGCTACTCTTGGTGGCTGACACCATGCCCATTCTGATGCCATGCTTGAGTCTTTGGGATGACTCTTCCATGCATGGCACTGTACATAGCAACAAGTCCTACATGTCATGATGGGTACCAGACAATGGGACATATATATCAAAACACACTCTCTTTAGGTCACAGTCTTGTGGTTATACAACTGCTCCACATTCTTTCTGCATCTCCATCTTCTGATCTTGCCTTGTACCTTAGTATCTCCCTATGTCATCACCATGTGTGTGATGTAGGCAAGGCATTCCCTATATGGGATTGCCCTTATGGCAGTTCCACAATCTTTTACTCAATTGAATTCTTCTTCACTTTACCATACCTCTTCATCATCTGTCTGTCCCATTCTTTCTGCCATCTAGGCAAGTGTTGTACCACCATTGGTGGTTCCCCCTCGGCCCTCTGCAAGTCCTTTGTCATTGTACTCAGTGGTTATGGAATGTATCTAAGCTGAAATATCCTCAGACTGAGCTCTACATGCAATTCCACCATTGGGAAGACTTTAGCGAGCTAGCTACTCATTTCAGATCTCTTGGCAGACACTGGACACTTTTCGCCTGGCAATTCTCCGCCTTCGGTAGCTCCTTGGCGGTGGTCAATTTCCAATACGAGGATGATGAGGGACGAGAGAGAGAGCGCGATGAGCTGGCAGGATTTTGAGTCGATCGCACATGTCGTTCATTCGCGACCGCTTCCTTCTCTAGCTCCATTCTCCCATGCTGAAACCAAGATATAAAGAGAAGCGACCAACGTCGCAAACGAGTGATCAGGCTAAAGATAACGGCAAAGAAAAATGGTATTTAGAGAAGAGGCGCGCAGGCAGCCAGAATGAATGGAATGCGGAGAACATGTCAAGTAAACGGGATGCGGAGTGGTGGCATTGTGCAAGAAAGATGTAGCTGGCGGTCGAAGAAGAAAATCAAAGTCGCGAGGGACACCGAGCTTGGCAGCACAGAGCTCAACCGAGGCGCTGTTTTCTTCGTGTCGTCAGGCCTTCGATCTTCGGCCGGATACTGACGAGCGCACCATCTATGCGCACCTGAGCCTCGTCCCAGGCGTCCTGCTCGCGCTGGTTGCGCACATAGTCTGCCTGCTTCTGGTCAAATTCGACCGTGTCGAGCGAGTCTGCGCTGCCGAAAAGTAGCCCCACCTGGTCCTTGGCGGGGCTAGTCAGCTTGCCGGAAACGTCGTGGCGTCCTGCCCAGCAATATAGACATGATGACGAAGCAGCCGCCGTGCTTGCTGACTCTCTAGTGGCTCGTCGGGCTTCGGTTTGGGGTGCCTTCGTTGCGAGTACTCGTGTCCTTGCTGCTGGTGCTGCCCTTTGAGGTCGATGAAGAGCTCGAGGCATTCCTTGTCCGTATGAACCGTCAGGCGAGGACCCACCGCAGCATCCCTCACCTCTTTCCTCGGCCGCTTGACGCAGTTCTTGACCTGGATCGCAACGTATGACAGTTTCGACTTGTCAAACTTGTCGGTGTCGTTGGGGGTTCATCGGCGCTCGATTCGTAGACGGGGATGAGGAGGTCCCAGCCCGGTTGATTCGAAATGCCTTGCGCTGCGGCGTGCCGGAACCAAGCTCGACGAGCACATCTGGGTGCATGTCTTGTGTCAGCTGCACCTGCTCTTCCAAGCGAACAATGTGCTTAAAGTTGAGCCAGGCACGATCTGCCCATCTCCACAATCAGAGACCGGATCCACCATGGCTCGAGGCCGAACCGGTCAATAGCCTGATTCAGTGACCGGATTGGATGGGATGGGATCTTCGTCCATCGCATCGCCGGCGTCGCCGTCGCCTGGGCTAAATGCGGACACTGATGGAGAGATGGTGCACCAT
>CAKMYA010000058.1:0-19259 GCA_928869825.1 Ustilago lituana
GCCCAACAGCATCAAGAAGTGGGAAACTCTCCAACAGGCTCACTAAACTCTCTCACTCTTAGTGGTTCATCTGCTGATTAGCTCCCAGCAGCGACAGCACCACCAACTCTGTGGTGAATGACCAGCGTTGGGGCCCATCAATGCACACATTGGTCTCGACAGGCATGCTGTGCTCAAACCAGTTGTTTCATCTACTGGCTGGTCCCCAGTAGCAACAGCACTGCCAACATCTGCAGTGAACACCATCATCACATAGCTCAGCGATGTCAAGACTTGGTCCCAGTGAACAGATGGTGCATCATCACTGTTGACAGCTTTGTGCACCTTGCACTGGGCCTGGCAAACCCTCGCAAGCTCTCCAAAGTCCTCTCTTTGTTGCTAGTCAACTTCACTCTGTGATCCTGTGTCAATCAGTCTGGCACACCATCACACATGCTCTCCAGAGTTCCCCTTCATTGGCATGGCACCAGACTTGCCTGCATTGCAAGCACTCAGTCCCATCCTCTCATTTTGTTGGTGTTTGCAGCTGCACTACCAAGCTCTGTGTGGCTTGCCACAAAAAGACACCTGTGACAGTCCTGTCCCTGGAGCCTCACATCCCCTCCTCAAGCATTTGCACCCTGACATCTCATCACTCTTGTTTGCCTCCACTCATGCACCTTCACCTCTCTCTGGCTGAACTGACCACACCACTGGTGTCTTCACTGCTGCATCCTCAGTCACAGCACTGGAGCATCATGTCAAGCAGCAGTTTAGCCATCTGGAAGAACATCTTGACAGTCAGTTCAGCAAACTGCTCACCACCATTTGTGCATCGCAGGTTCCCCTCCTCCTTCACCAGCTCTGACCCCTTCGCAGGCTTTGCCTCCATCATCACAAGCCTTGCCTCCACCGCTGGGACCCCAGGCACCCCCAGCAGCTGGCACTCCCCTCTGCTGGTCAACCTCCCATTACCACAGGTGAGTCGCCCCTTCTTTCCTCCTCTTGCTGCTTCCCCTGGATCCCCTGGAGATTGTTGACCTTGTTGCTTGCAACCAACTTCGGCCAGAACATCTAGTCAAGCTGCATAACCCTGAGTCACACATTTCTAAGGAACCGACTCACCCCACAGGCTTTGTCCTCTCTGATGGACATCTCACTCTCACCAAGGATACAGCTGAGAGCCATACCTCTTCCTTCATCAAGGTGCTCCCAAACATCACTGCCCTCACTCAGGTTTGGCTGGCCTACATCAACATCTGAGTTCACTACACCCATGACCTTGAACTTAACAGTGCCCTCTTGGCTCACCTTGAGTGCCTGCTTGAGTTCAACAGCACATATATGTGGCACACTGTCACAGAGTACCACTTAGCAGTCTGCAGGAAGTGCTTTGGCACAGGTGCTGTCAGCGAGTGGGCTATGACTGATGCTGAGTGTCATAGCTGGATTCTCATCCCCTCCTTCTAGCCATCTATTTCAACCTTTCCCAGCTCTCGCTCTGATGCTGGGTCTAGCTCTTGCCAGATGCTGTCATCTCTAAAACTCAGTCACTCTCAATGCACTGCTGGCACCAACACTCTAGGTGACCCTTGCAAGTGCTTCAATGCCAGTCACCCCTGTCTCAGTTGCACACATCCACATGTCTGCTTACACTGAAAAGGCCCTCACAGCCTTCTTCATTGCACAGGCTTTGCCTCTACTACCAAGCCCATTGGCAATTCGAACCCTAAGAAGGCCTCCTGAGACATGGTGAGTTCAGCTTCTCACTCAGATGACTTCTCATGTCTGCAGCCTGTGCTGCTCCCAACAGCACTTCCTCAGCCCACACCACCCACAACTGCACCTCTTCCTCTGCCTGCACCACCCCCAACAGCACCTCTTCCTCTGCCCACACAGCTCACAACAGTGCTCCTCTCCCAGCCTGTGCTGCTCCCAACAGCACCTGGCCCTTCTTTGACCTTATCACCCCCAACAGCATCGTTGAAATGTCATCTGACCTTGCCACCAACCATGGTTTAACACCAGGCACTGGTGTTGCTTTCAACAGACTGTATAGGGCATGTGACCAAGCATGTGATAAACTATAAACTGTACATTCCAGCTACTCCAACACAAAGCTCAGTCTTTGTTCACAAATGGCTTACTTCACTCATTCACTCAAACCATCATCTTATCACTCACTGGCCTCTGTAGGCAGCGATTTCTTTCTTGAGCTGACTTCTGCTCATTATCTGCGATCATGCTGGCCTCGCACCCAGCCTCATTACCATCATCACCATTGTCACCAGTTCCACTCTTCTTTCCAGTTCAACCACTTCAGTTGTTTGACTGTTCATGGTCGACCATTCCCTCTCTCTTCCCATCATTCAGCAGCTTTAGCTGCTCACCTTCCCTCCTTCTCCACCCTCCCTACCTTCATCGACTCCTTGTTCCCAGCCTCTGCAGTTCTTCTTCTCATGGCTCATGCATCTCTCTCTTCCTCAAGACTTGGCCTTCCTTTAACCACTGTTTTGGCAGTCTGCCTCACTGGCCTCAAAACTTTGATCCCTCTGGCTGCAGATCTGGGCATTCCCCCTTTCTCTTCCACATCCATCTTGGTTACCAGCTCACACCACTCAGCCTCAAGACTTTGTGCTTGCTCATGCCTCCCAGCTTTCAGGCTCTCTGCACCTCACCAGGTCTATCCTGTTCTTGACATCCCACAGTCCTTCGCTTTCTCAGCTCTCAAGCCTTTCTTAGTCCTTCTCTCTCCTTTCTGCAGTCACCATCCAACGAGGGTGGCAAGTTCAACCAGCTGTGACCATAAAAGGCTCAGTCTGGTTTCTCCACCCTTTGCCTGGTCATTTGGTCCTGCCACCTTCCCCTCTCTCTTGTTCTCATAGTGCTCAGTTCGATGCCCCCCTTGGTCCAGGGCAGAGTGCTCAGCAGGTCCTCTGACTCATGAGGACAACACAGTCTGGTGGCTTAGTGCACTACCTCAAATACTGTCAACCCATGATCCTGGGAGTGGTGCCCCAGTCTCCATAGCAGCCATCATGGGGTTGATCACCCACAACCTTGCCTTCATTTCCTTCTGGTGGCTCAGCATGATTGGCATGGTAATGAAACCATGCCCAACAGGCCTCTTCTGGGGTATCTTGCCCCTGGCTTCATGCACCAGGAACACCCTTGTGCGGTGACAGACCTGCCAGCATGCAGTCTGCTTTGTGCAACAACCCATGACCTGCTGCCTTGGTCCCAGCAGTGACAGCACTGCTGACTCTGCAGTGAACACCATCACTGTTGCCCAGCAGTGTCAAGACTTGGTCTTGATGGGCAATGCACATCCTATATCACCATTTCTTCAGTTGCTGGTCGACTCTCTTCTCTGGGATTGCTGTTCTCAGCACCACATACATCTTTGCTGCTACTGTAGTTCGCCTTCCAGAGAGGCTTATGGTTCCCCTGCACAACCCTTGCATGCGCTGTAAGCACTCCCTGGTGCCTGCTCACTTCATCGGCATGTGGGGCTGGCCCACTAAGACCTGTGCTGGCTGTTGTGGAGCTCCTGTGGTCACTCTCCCTCCCTCCAAGCCTCGCACTTCCCCTAGCATGCGAACTCCTCCTGTCCACTGCTCATGCTCATGCTCACCCTCCCTGCCACCTCTTCTCCTCTCTCTGGCTGTGTCACCTGCAACCCTGGTGTCTTTGCCTCTGCATCATCAGTTATGAGCCTCGAGCATCGCTTTGATCATCTCGAACAACATCTGGACAGTCAATTTTGCAAGCTGCTCAACACCATTCAAGCTGCACAGGCTCCTCCCACTCCTGCACCAGTTTCGCCCTCCCAACCACCTCTGCCCTCATCCATGCAGGTCATACCCCTGCCACCTCCCCTCTCTGCACCACCAGCAGTGACGTTGATGCTCACTTCTGCTGGGCCTTCTTCTACACCTGCAGGTGAGTTGTCAGCCCTTTCCATCTCTAGGTGCTTCACCTGGGCCCCTGCCAATGTAGTCAGCCTCATGGAACATGACCAGCTTTGACTGGAACAGCTCATCAAGCTTCGCAATCCAGAGTCTCATGTCTCCAGAGAGCCCCTCCATCCATCTGGTTTTGTGCTTGAAGCTGGACAGCTCACTTTGGTGGAGGACATGACCAAGTCATGCACTTCTGCCTTTGTTAAGGCTATACCCAACATCGCCACTCTGGCCCAGGTCTGGTTGGTTTACATCACCATCAGAGTTCGTGCTACCAGCAGCCTGGACCTCAACAAGGCGCTCCTCTCACATCTGGAGCACCTCATCGAGTTTGACCATCTTTACTCATGGTGTGCTGTCACTGATTACCACTTGGCAGTCTGCCATCAGCGTTTCAGCACCTCAGCTGTTCATGAGTGGCCCTCTTATGACCCCCAAATAAGTGGTCATGTCCTATTTCCCTTCCTCAAGTTGAGCCTCCACCCCTCAGGCTTCCATCACCCCAGTGGTTCCTCCTCCCACCTGATGCAGACTTTCCCCTTGCACCTTGCCAGCTCGACTTGTGCAGCTGGGAACAATAGTGCCAATGAGCTGTGCCAATGGTTCAACTCAGGCCAAGGCTGCACTGGCTGCTCTTGACCACATATCTGTATCCATTGCCAAGGATCTCATGGGCTCCACACCTGTCAGGGCTTCGCTTCTCACAGCAAGGCCTCCACCATCACCTCCTCCAGCTTCAAGAAGGCATCTTAACATGGTGAGTATACCTCACTCAGGTGCAATGCCTCACTGCACACCTACACTGCTCCTCAAGGCTTCTTCTAGGCCCACACCACCCACAACAGCATTCAATGAGCCTGCACTGCTCCAAATAGCATCTCCACAGCCCACACCACCTCTAATAGCATCTCTCCAGCCCACACCACTGTGAATAGCATCTTGAGAGCCCATGCTGCTCCCAATCACATCCCCTGAGCCCATGCTGCTCCGAATAGCATCCTCCAAGCCCATGCTGCTCCCAATAGCACTGTGTTCACCTCTTCCCTCACTCACCAATGGCATTGTTGACATGGCACCTGACCTTGCCTCTGACCTTCTCTTTTCTCTGCTAGCTGGCCCTCCCCCTTTGCCGAGGCCCAATACCTCATGTGAACTTCCCATCTTCGATGCCTCTGATGTCCCAGCCACAGTTGACATGCTCAACCTCAGGCATTGGTCTCACTTTCTTGACCTCTATTCTGACCATGCCTTTGCCTACCAGCTGCATGGTGCCCTCTGCCACAGCATTAAGCTGGGCTACTCTGGTCCTCTATGGGATGCCACACATCTCGATGTGGTGAACTTGCCCATGGCCTCCAATGATATCAGTCATGTACATTGTGAGATTGAGGCTCGCTTACAAGAGGGCCATCTTCATCATGTCCATGATCCCCTCACCATTCATCTCATCTGTTCCCCAGTGGGTGTGGTGCCCAAGCCTCATAGCGACAAGAGGTGCACCATTTACCACCTTTCCCATCCTCATAAGCTGGGCACTTGATTGCCTTCTGTCAATGCAGGCATTGACTCCTCCTTCATCAGTATCTGTTATGAGAGTCTCAATGCCATCATGGACTTTGTTCGTGAGCATCCTGGCACCTCTCTATGGAAGGTGGACCTGGAGGATGCTTTCCAACACATCATCATTGCCAACTCCAATGCCTGGCTCATGGGCATCTACTTCAATGGGCAGTACTATCAGGAATGTGCTCTGGCATTCGGTGGGTGCTCATCGCCTTTCCTGTTCAACATCTTCACTGAGTTTCTACACTGGCTCACTACCTTTGTGTTGCAGTCAGTCTCTCCAACATCTTCAGCCCACTCTGCAGTCTCCCACTACCTTGATGATTTCTTCGGTGCCTCAGACACCTCTGTCAATTCTGCTGTGCCAATTCAAGTGCTCAGTCTGGCAGCTGCAGCACTCAGCTTCTGCATCAGTCATAAGAAGACGATTTG
Organism: Ustilago lituana; assembly: GCA_928869825.1. Taxonomy (NCBI): domain Eukaryota; kingdom Fungi; phylum Basidiomycota; class Ustilaginomycetes; order Ustilaginales; family Ustilaginaceae; genus Ustilago; species Ustilago lituana. Next base: position 5,937 of record CAKMYA010000058.1, read on the forward strand.
GGATATGACTCAGCTCAAGATCCTGGGCATCGAGCTGGACTCTGTTGCCCAGACCACCTCTATTATGCATCAACAGCATCAGCGCATCTTGCAGATGTGCATGCACATCATAGAGGCTGTGCCTCCCTCCTCGAGATGCAACAGGTGGCTGGACACCTTCAGTTTGTCATGTGCATTCCCCCATGGCCAAGCTTTCCTCTGCTGGCTTTATGATGCTTGTTCATGCCCATTCCAAAGCTCCCCTTGGTTGCCATATCAGCAAGGTGACCTGGGCTGAGCTGTTATGGTGGGTCTCCACCCTCCAGTCCTGGGATGGTGTCTCCTTGCTCCAACCCTCCCTGCTCTTCATTGAACATGTATGGACAGATGCATCCAAGTGCAGCATTGGAGCTCACCTTGGCATGATGGAAGCTCCAATAGCTGTCTTCTCTCATGAGCTTGCCTGCCACCATCAGCATAAGGACATCTGTTTCCTTGAAGCTCTTGCAGTCTTAGAGGCTCTTCATCATTTCTCACCCCTTTGGTCTGGCCCTCATCAGGTTGTAGTTCATGTTGACAACAAAAACATTGAGCATGGCCTTTGCTGGGGCTCCATCCATGACCCATTGACCCAGGTGCTCTTTTGCAAGATCTTCTCCCTCTGCCTGCACTTGCATATCGACCTTGTTCCTCTTCATGTTAGCTCCAGGCGAATGTACTTGCTGATGCACTTTCTCACTGCTGTTTCACTTTTGTTCAGCAGCACTTCCCACTGGCCTTTTCCCTGCTGCAGTTCAACAGCACCATGGCTCCCAACCACCAGCCAGCTTCTCACAAACCTCTGGCCTCTCGTCCTGGGCTGCCTTCCTCCTCTGGAACAGCCTTGCCAGTAGCACATGGGCATGCTCTGTCACTGTGTGCTCTGGGTTCACCTCCTTTGTCACCAACACTCTCCACCTTGCCAGCCCACTCCCTGCCACACCCACCATGCTCATCAAGTGGGTTGCTCATCACCATGCAGCAGGAAAAACGTACAACACCCTCAAGCATGACCTCTCATTGCTCAAGTCTTGGCACATCGACCTTGGGCTGCAGACTTCAGCCTTCAACTCTGATCACCTTGAGCGAGTTGTGCAAGGCTTCAAGCATGTTGTTGGTGACCCCCTTCCTGTCACCAAGCTGCCCATCATGCTCCACCTCCTCTGTCAGGTTGTGCATGCCCTACCAGCTGTCTGTCCCTCGCAACATGACCGATGTATGTTCCAGGTAGCATTCTGCCTCACCTTCACTTGCTTCTTGCACTCTGGCAAGCTCACTTGGGAAGTGCAAGGTGCCCCCAACACCCTCTCAGTCTCCTTCATCTCCTTTGCCACTGACTACTCCTATGTGACCCTCACCCTTCCTGCAAGCAAGACTGACCTGTTTCAGCAGGGTGCCATGCACACAGCCCCTGCTGTCATGCTCAGCACCTGTGTGGTGGCAGCCCTCCATGTCATCTGCCAGCACCGTGCCCCCCATGAGCCCCTCTTTGTGCTTGAGGGTGCCTGTCCCTTCGACCATGCCTCCTTTGTCACCATGCTCTGCCATTGCCTTGAGATGTGCCAGGTTTCACCCTCAGCCTACTCTGGTCACTCCCTCTGCCATGGGGCTGCCACCTGGGCTGCCTCCAATGGTGTGGATGCTGACACCATCAGGGGCCTTGGGAGGTGGCACAGCAACTGCTTTTGTTGATATGTCAACTGCTCAGCTGCTGAACAGGCTGCCACCACCAAGGCAGCCTTGTACTCCCACCCTTCCAGCTCTTTCTGTCCCAATACAGTCACCTGGCATGACTTCTGATCCTGGTGGTTGCCTGTCTTGATTGGCATCATCTTCTGCAGCTCTCCAGCCTCAGCTCACAACTGTCACACCATGTGGTATGCTGCTCACACACCATATGGCCATGGCTGGGAGCCCATAAGCAACTCCCTCGAGTTAGGCAACCAATTGATTTAGTTATGATACTCCTGTCTTCATCTCTAGTGTGCTTGGCATGTGACTTGCAGGATGTTGATGGTTTAACACCAGGCACTGGTGTTGCTTTCAACAGACTGTATAGGGCATGTGACCAAGCATGTGATAAACTATAAACTGTACATTCCAGCTACTCCAACACAAAGCTCAGTCTTTGTTCACAAACAGCTTACTTCACTCATTCACTCAAACCATCATCTTATCACTCACTGGCCTCCATAGGCAGCGATTTCTTTCTTGCCCTCCCTTCCCCTTTTTCCCTGTCTCTCTCCTCAGTTCCTCCTTTCCACACCTTTTCATGTCTTATGGTCTCACACACATTTTGCCCTGCTTTCATGCAGCGCTCAACTGGCCATGCCCCTTACAGCCATGGCTGGGAGCCTGTAAGCAACTCCCTTGAGTTAGGCAACCATTTGATTTATTTATGATACTCCTGTCTTTGTCTCTGGTGTGCTTGGCATGTGACTTGCAGGATGTTGATTAGGCATCCACTTCGATGACTGTTACTACCAGGAGTGCACACTCACCTTCGGTGGCCGCTCCTTGCCATTTCTCTTCAATCTCTTTGCTGAGTTTCTGCACTGGCTATCAGCCTACACCTTGCAGTTGCTCTCACCCTTGGCAGCACATTCAGCCATCTCACACTATCTTGATGACTTTTTGGTGCCTCTGACAGCACCACCAACCCCAACACACTGGTGCAGGCACTAAGCTTGTCAGCAGTGGCTCTGGGTTTCAGGATTAGTTGCAAGAAGACAATCTGGAACACCACCCACCTTGAGATCCTTGGCATCGAGCTTGATTTGGTGGTGCAGACAGCCTCCATCACTGACAAGTGCTGACATTGCACCCTTCAGCTCTGCCAACATCTGCTGGAACGAGGATGTGCCTCCTTGCTTGAGTTACAGCAAGTTGCAGGCCACCTCCAGTTCCTCACACATGTTGCTCCTCATGGTTGAGCTTTCTTGCACCACATCTATGATGTGGTCAAGGCTCACTATAAAGCCCCCTTTGGACGACGCCTCAGCTGTGCCACTCAGGATGAGCTCTGTTGGTGGATGTCAACCCTCAGCACTTGGGATGGCATCTCCTTACTCCAGCCATTGCTGCTCATCATCAAGCACATATGGACTGATGCCTCAAAGTGCAACATCAGAGCCCATCTTGGCATGATGGACAATCCGACAGCGGTCCTCTCTCACAAGCTGTCTTGCTGACACCACCAGAAGAACATCTGTTTCCTCGAAGCCCTCGCTGTGCTCAAGGCTCTGCATTGCTTCTTGCCTACTTGGTCTGGCCCTCACCATGTTGTTGTGCATAGACAACGAGAATATCAAGTATGGCCTCTGGAAGGGCTCCATTCACAACCTGGTGACCCAAGTGTTATTCTGTGCCATCTTTGCCCTCTGTCTGCAGCTCCACATCAACCTCATCCCAGTCCATGTGAGCTCAGAAGACAACATCCTTGCTGATGCTCTTTCTCAACATCATTTCTCCTTTATCCAGCAACATTTCCCACAGGCCTACTTCCTGCTGCTGTTCACCACCAACACAGCTCCCAGCCCCTGATGTCGTTCAGCAATGCCACTGGCCTCTCCACCTTGGCCAGCTTCCTCCTCTGGAATGGCCTTGCCAGCAGCACATGTGCACACTCCAGTGCTGTCTGCTCCAACTTTGCCACCTTCGCTGCATCCCATGGTTGCCAGCCCTTCCCTGCCTCCAAGGTCCTCCTCATCAAATGGGTCACCACCCAGCACTCCTCAGGCAAGTCATATGGTACCATCAAGCATGATCTCACCATGCTTAAGTCCTGGCACATCGATCTTGGCCTCACCACAGCCATTTTCGATGCTGAGCACTTGGCCAGAGTCATCCATGGACTCAAGCATGTTCTTGGTGACCCCCTCCCAACCACCAAGCTTCCAATTATGCTCCCACTCCTCCACCTCCTCATTCATGCCCTCCCTGATGTCTGCGCTTCCCAGCATGATCGTCACATGTTCCATGCTGCCTTCTGCCTTGGTCTCCAGCGATGGCTCGTATGCCTCTGTCACCATCCCAGCTAGCAAGATGGACCCCTTCCAACAGGGCATCACGCTCACAGCACCAGCAGTGTCAAGTCTTCCCTTGCAGGTGTGTGTCAGTCCGTGTCCTGTCAGCAATACTGATTGAGAATCATATGACCCAGGATGCCCAACAACCGATTCCACTATGCAGAGTGAGTGTGGGAGGAATACAAGTGCAATGTTGAATGAGTAGCTGCCCTTGTGAGAGTAATGTTCACAAGCATTGAGGGCAGGCTTCCAAGCAAGGTTGATGTGTGTGCCATCAGCAACCAGCCAACCACAGCCCCAGTCTTCAACTCCAGTCTTGCCAACAACCCAAGCCGAAGCTTTCTGGTGTTCATCTTTGGTCACAAAGGTCACTACCTCATGGTTCAGCTTGTAAAGACCCTGGATTGTCTTCTCGGTCCAAGCATGTACCAAACCCCAGCTACATCTGCAAGCGAATGCAATGTCACATACTCCTCCTCCATTACCTGACCATCCCAAGCGATAGAGTCCCACTGCAACCTGCTGTTGGACCTGTCTGAGGTTTGGCATTGAGGCGAAGGCTGTTGTTTGGGCTAGATGATGAGAGAGGGCATCAAAAGAATCCAGGGGCATGCAAACCAGCCCATGAAACAACTTCCAATTTGTTGTAGCATATCAGTCAAGGATGTCGATGAGCATCTCAGGTCATGATGGAAGCTGGGAGCGCAGCAGAGCATATTGTGACCTGCTGATGATGCTGTGGGCCTTTATGAGTGCTCTCGAGATGGTGTAGTTGAATTCATCATCATTATAGTCATCATCCAAGTCATCATCTGGATGGCATGAATTGTCATCACATGCAAAGCGATGCTCTATCACATTTTGAGAATGATAGCATATTTGATTGCAGTTTTGATCTCATCGAGTAGAGCCTGCTTATATGAGGTATGAACCATGGTGAAGCAGTGAAGATAGCAAGAAATGGAGAGCTGTGGTGGAAGAGATGATGAGAGAGAGCACATGGTGGTGGATGGAGGAAAAAAGGAAAGTAGATCAGCAATGTGCTTGAACAGCTGCTGCCTTCGAACTCAGTAAAGACATGTGCACCAACTTCAACCAGTATATAGCACAAACGTTTGGTCCAAGCAAGATTGCAAAGCATGGTTCAATTGAAGTACACTATGAGTATGGAGCAGAGGTGACATTGATTGGAAGGGTATCAGGGAAATGGAGCAAGATGATGAGACTTGGAACACATGCTTGGTGTCAGCATCAAACCTCATGTTTGTGCTGACCATCCTCATTCTGTGTACTGCCCATGGTAGTGATGCTGTTAGCCAGCACATCAAAGTCAATGGCTGGCTGGTGACTGCTTGAGCTGACACCTGAGATCTGCTCAAGGAAACAGAACCAGGACTGGTGCTCATCCCTGCATTCACATTCCTGCCTCAGGTTCTCCTTGTGCTGGAACTCGAGGTGCATCTGCTCCTGCCTGGTTTGGTGTTCTTTGACCCTGATGCATGCTTCCAATGTTTCAGCTGTGCAAGCATGCACAAGCTCAGACAGTTCATCGCACATGCTCTTTTGGGAAGAGCAAGCTCTCTTTGGAGATCCAGTGCTTGAACTTTGAGGGGCTACTTCAGCATCATTGTCTCCATCAGCATCAGTTCCAAATGCAGAGCTGGTGGATTGGCATAACTGTGTACTCGCAGGGGAAACACCAGCCACAAAAGAGTTGGGGTGAGGGTGATGAGGGGTGAAGAGATCCTCAGGCTGAGCTGCAGTGGGAGAAATGACCCTGGCTGTGAGAGGGTCAGACTGCAAAGATTCAGAAATGGTGAGGAGGGAGGGGATTGCACTGCACTGAGGGTAGCTGTGGTCATCCTTGGTGCTGGGTGGAGGCAAGTTGTTCTCATCTTCGGACTCATCCATGGGAACAAGAGACTGTGATGAGCTCTGTGAAGGCCCAGGCTCAGGATCATAGGGGCTGCTGTGGACCAGCACTGCTGGGCCTGTAGCATTGTGGCTACACATCATCTTGTGGAACTGCTCAAACCAGGGATAGGAATGAGCAATTGCCATGTGAGTTGCATAGTCCTGTATGTTGAGATGAGAATGCTTGCAATGTGCAAGTGTGTCATTAGTATGCTATCAAACCGACATGACTCTGCCACAACATGACTTACAGAGTGATTGGGTTGCATGTCCTTGAGAAGAATGCTGGAACCAGTCTGAGAGAGTGACTTGGCAAGATCATTATATCAATCGATGAGCCAGCGGATCTTAGTCTTGATCTGACCAGGCCCTTTCACTGAGGTGTTGAAAGGAAACACCTCCAAGAACAGCTGGTGGCACATGACCTCCTTGCTCATTTTGAGCCCTTGCTCTTTGCTCTGAGTCAGGCAACCAGGTAGCAATGATCACTGGTAGTAGCTGTTGTTGTAGAGAGTCTGGACCAGATGGACAATGTCATCATCAGACCAATTGAAGTACTTTGAGGATTCTTGAGCCTGAGCACTGCTGCCTTGACTTGCAGTGGATGAGGAATGACCTCATCGAGAAGAAGTCTGGCAATGATTGGAAGGGTTGCAAGTACTTGAGGCCATGGTGATGCTGGATGAAGGGTCTGACGAGCTGGGTTAAGTATCAGAGGTGGTGGTTGTTGCAGAAGGCTGATCAGAGCTCATGGTAGTGGAATGAGCAAGCAGAAGACATACTCCATCCTGATTCATTGCTTTGGGGTCGACAAGTGGGTTAGTTGAGGCTGAGTCCAGCAGGTTGTTTGGGGGAGAGTTGATGAGCAAACCAGAGTTTTGGTCCAACAAGGTTTCTCCCAGGCCTGGCTGTGATTCAAGGTTTGGCCAGGCCTGTCTGCTGTTGTCAGATGGAGCTTTGACCATATCTGACCATGTGCAGAGGGTGTCAAGCAAGAGCGAAGGAACTTGAGATGATGAACAAGATGGATGGAGTTGATGAGTGTGAAGACACCAAAAGTTGAGGTGTGGAAGCAACATGTGACCTGAAAATGCAGAAAAGTTCCAAAAGACAAAAATGCGATGGTAGCACGACAAGCTCTGTGACCGTAGCTTTGAAAATCCATGAGTTTTCATTTTTGGCAGAGCTTACATAAGATTTTTGCACTTTCAAAAACACGTAACTTTGAAAATACAGAATTTTCAAAAATCCGTTTGCAACTGAAACCCCCTAATTTTGATTGCGACATGGGAACCGACACTTGAGAATGGGTCTTGAGATCTTGGGAATGGGACTTTGAGACTTTTGGAACGAAGACTATGTCGGCTCACCCACCAAACTCAACTGGTGTAGATAGCGCATGCGAAATAAACCCACGTGCGCTTGCTCAGCCAGTCAAATCTCCATCGGTTCGTCTGGCGATGAGCCTTGTCCGTGTTCCTCGTGTGGCTGAATCGTAGCTGACAAAACTTCTTGGTCGTCGTCGCCGGCGTTTGTGGCCGAGTTCAAGTCCATGGGGTCAGGGATCCGATTGTAGACCTCGTAGTCCACACGGTTGGCCACAGTGCTGAGGAAGTCAACAACGACGTTGCGGATCCCGAGCGTATCGAGACACGGGTAGTTGGTCGGTCCGCCGATGCCTCGTAACCACAACTGCACCGACTCGGTCTCGTCAATCCTTTTCACCCTGGCTGGTTGATCTCTTGCACCCATGTCGGCAAGCACCGTCAGGATGCCGCGGTCAGTCAGCGCTGCTTCGGCTCCTTGCTCGTACCTGAGCCTCGGTCCAGCGTGTGCAGCTCTCTTGGCAGCTTCATCCGCCTTGCCAGGAGAAGTGATCCGACGATTTTTGGCTTCCCAGGCTATGTACGTCATCTGACGAGCAGCCTGCGCCTCGCTGGCGTGGCGGTCACTGAGCCCAGTGGCCGTTTCCCATCCCGCACCCTCGTCAAAACGTTGACGGATGTCGCCGACAAAGACGGGGATGATGCCATCGACGCCATGCTGAGGATGCGCCATCTGGATCGCCACACCCCGCTTCCAACAGTACCACAGATATTCGGGCGAGACCTGTTGCACCTTGACCTCGAGGATGTCAAAGTGTGTAAAATGCGTCCAGGCGTGCACGTCGGCATCGGCAGGAGATCCATCTCGGACGCGAGAGCAGACGCGTTCGATCTGACTGTGCACCGCGTTGACGCTTGCTTGGTCTAGCTGGACCAGCCCGTCCAAGATCGACTCCAACGCAACGGGCTGCAAAAGCAACTGAGCCTTCCAAGCCAAGTTTTCGCTTGTTTGAAAGCCAGGCTCTTTGACTTTGGCCGCATCCCAGGCGGTCATGAACAAAAGGCGCGCCATCAGCTCGCCACGGACGCCCTTGAGAATGTCGATATCCGCAGAGGCAAGACACATGCTCTTGACGGTCTCCAGTATCGAGCCATAGCGGTTGGCGGCCTTCTGAAGCGGAACGGGGGTATCGGCGAGATTCTGTGTGGGCGTGGGCATCATGGCAAGCGACGCGGCGATGGCAAGCACAGGCTCCGAAGGCGAGCTGATGTGGAGAACGGCATCGCTATCCACGCTGTCGAGGATGCGCATGTGTCGATCGACCGCGTTGCGTGCAAACGTGGCCTGTTCCCCAAACAGACTGTTGTCGGCGCCTCGGGTGGGAACGTATCGCAGGGCAAGACGCGAGGCGAGGACGTTGAAGCAGATCGTGGGCTTAGCACGAACAAAAGTGCCCGTGCCCATCAGCTTGGTCATGGCCGTGGGCCAGAAGTTGCCTTCGACCAACGAGATCCACAACGGTCGGCCATATTTTTGGATGTGTGTCTGATCAGCGACGTTCAGGGCCATCTTAAGCGGTTCCAGCTCCACCCGAAGCACGTCGAAGCCGACGCCAACAAAGGTAGGCAAAGGCACAGCATTCTGATGCCTAAGTGAACTGTATTCCGACTGAGGCCGGACGAGGGTGGTGGCGCTGCTATTGGTGCTCAACAGCAGAAGCCAAAAGCAGACCAGATCATCCTCAGGTTCGCTTTTGCCCAGTTGTTCCCTCTCCCGGGGCGGTTGGCGTTGCCTGTCTTCCAGCTCTCCGATGTAAGCCCAGGCACGACAGATGCTGTCGAGCAAGCCGGGTGGAAACGTGACGCATTCGTCGATCGCCACAAAGACCGGCGTGTCACGCGCTGCTCCTACGCCCCGGAGCTCGAGATGCTCTTGTACCAGCCTGATCTGCTTGCTCAGGCGGCGCACCGGTGCATCAAGGTAATGTCTGAAGATCTCGTTGTACTCTCCACCGACAGGGCCGAGGTGGGCCAAAGTGCGTGCCTCCCTGGCAACGCCCTCGAAAAACGTGTCGCGCCGATCCTGATGCTCGCGAGTGCCAAAGTTGTTGAGCTCGACCAGTGCTTCAAACTTTGCCATCTGGCTGGCTTCTCTCTCCAGGGTTGATGCCAGCGTGTCGAACCAAGCGGCAAGCAGAACGGCAGCCTTCTCGTTGTCAGTCAACCTGAATGTCGCCATTTCGGTCAAGGTGAGGTCCACAATGTGCTTATCGCCCAGCGGGTAGCCGATGCGTGCGCTGCCGGCCGCAGGTCGAATACACACAAAGAGGAGAGGGGCGATGCGACCGAGTTCGAGCACCATCCGGGTCTTGCCCGTACCACTGGATTGAACGATGGTGGTGCCTTTGTAGTAGGGCTTTTGGCCCTCTGGCTTGTTTCTGAACAGAGAGAGATTGACCCCCATTGCAAAGGAAAGCAGACGGCGATGCGCATCACCTTGATAACGGTGGCTGAAGCCTTCGGCTAGACGCTGGCGGAGGGGCTCCTCAAAGGGATCCAACTGTTGCATTTGAGATGCAGCCGGACGCGGGAGAGAGGCCAGAAGGTAATACAGCGCTTCGTCACTTTTCAAGGGCGGGTCCTTGCGCAAGACACTGGTCATTGCGTTGCGGACAGCTGCTTCGCAGGCTTGCAGATGCGATTGGTCCTGACGATCAAAGGACTGCAAGTTCTTGAAGTAGGGAATAAAGCTAGACTTGTACCGGTCCAGCCTGTAAAAAAGTATAGATGCTTTCGCCGATCAATTTCTCGTCGCCGGCCTCCATGTCATGTCGGAGGTCGTTACATGTTCTCGAGAGGATGGTCCAATCCTTGCCGACCTTTGCGCGCAAGTTGTGCGCATCTACTCTGGCTTTTTGGCTCGGGGTGAGTCATCGGCCGCAGGATGATGCGTTGAGGCGGGCCGAGCGGGCGTCGAGGGTCGAGGAGCCAACGCTGCATGCCGATCAAGATTCTGGACTGCCTGAGCAAGGACGGCAAGCGGAGGCAGCTGATCAAGCCCGCGATGGAGCGTCTCGATCAAGAATCGATAGGCGTTGGCGATGATCGGATGGTAACGAGACAATTGGTCCGATTCGCTGCTGGCTTGCGCGATGAGTTGGATGACATCGCGATCAACAGCGGCTTGCAGGTCGGCGCCTTGACCGAGATCCATCCTTTTCCACCACGATCTGGGAATGCCAATCGGACAGGCAGCACCAACTTGCAGCCCTCGGTTGAGATCGAACGATGGGCAGGTAAGCGAAGCAGCAGGCGTCGATCCAAGGCAGCACGTGGTGGCGAGCAAGGTGAGTAGGTGGGTGAGCGATGGTGGCGATGGTGGACGATGGATAGTGGATGGCGGATGGCGGATGGTGGATTGGCGCACCGCTCGGAACGTGTGCTCAATGCTTTATATGAGATCAGATGAGTAGGTCCACACACTTTTTCGTAATGAGGAGTATTAGGGAGTATTCGGTGCGTCGTCGTCTCTATGACGCACGATGCAACCGAGATGCATGTGGTATGGTGGAGATGGTGGTTATTTGGAGAGACGTCGACACCACCCATCCATCTCTTTCACTAGTTTGTGGACCCGACTGAGCTTTGTTATGGTGTTTTGGAATCCACGTGATGCATTTTGAATGCTTGTGGAGCGGATGAAATTCATTTACTTCAATGTGTCGTATCGGCCGAGGAATCTCACTCACACATCTCGGCCATGTCCTTTGACACACATACACGTGTCAGCTGTGCTGACTGAAAACACAAGCATGTGCACAAAGCGCTGAGCGATGCCAGTGTACTCCTCTTCTCCATCATCATCTCACTCACTGGCCATCACAGGCAGTGTGCTTTTCAACTCATTCTCTGTTTTCATGGTGGTATGCTGCTCTCGCTCCTCTTCATCCATCACCACAGTTCACACTGCTAGCGGCTTTCTCTCACTCATCCTCCGAGTCTTCCATTCTTCGGTTCCTCATCCTGCCACTCTTCTTGTGTCTGCACACCTGCAGTACACTGTGCCTCCTCCTCAGTCTCGAGCACCTCCTTGCTTGCCTTCCTGGCTTGAGCACATCTTCAAGACCCTTTCCACATTGTGCTGCCCTTTGGTGCTGATGTGCTCTCTCCCTCTTCCCTCCTTTCCCTTCTGCCACTAGGCTCCCCTACCCCTTTCCCCTTTCCCTTCTCCCCCTTCCCTCTCCTGTGCAGTACCCCACTTGTCAAGGGTGACAAGTTCAACCAGCCTTAGCCAAAAGGTGGGGTCTGGTTTCTCCATCCTTGCCCAGTTGTCTGGTGCTGCTTCCTCCTCCCTTCCCCTTATTTCTTCATAGCACTTGGATCAACACCCCTCTGATCCAGGGCAGAGCACTCAGCAGGCCCTCCAACACTCAAGGGTAACACAGTCTGGCAGCTTCGCAAGCTTCCTGAAATACTGCTGACATGTGATCCTGGGAGTGGTGCCCCAGTCTTCTTAGCTGCCATTGTGGGGTTGATTGCCCATGACCTTGCATTCATCTCCATTCCTGGCAGCTCAACATGATTGGTGCAGTAATGAAACTGCACCTGACAGGCCTTGTGCAGAGGTAGCTTGCTGGCTTCATGTGCTGGGAACACCCTTGTGCAGTGATGGACTTGCCAGCACACAGTCTGCTTCATGCAACTGACCCACCACCTGCTGATTTGGTCTCAGCAGTGGCAGCACTGCTGACAATCACAGTGAATGACCTTCGCTGGGGCCCTACAGCACCAAGACTAGGTCTCGATGGGCTCGGTGTGCTCCAACACATCGATTCATCTACCGACTGGTCCCTGGTAGCGACAGTGCTGCCAACTTCTGCAGCAAACAATCATCACTGCATAGCTCAGCAGCATCAAGACTTGGTCTCGATGAGTGGATGGCTGGCTTCGCTGCTGTTAACAGTCTGTGCACCTTGCACTGTGGCCTGGCAAGCCCCTGCAAGCTCTCCACAGCCTTCATTTGGTCGAGTCATTGACCTCTCCCTGCGATCTTGTGCAGATTGGTCTGGCACACCATCTCACTTGCACTCCAGGGCTCTCGCTCATGGCTCCACCACACAACCCTTGTGCTTGCTGCAAGCGTCATCAGCCACCTGAGCACTTCTTCTCTTTGTGTGGCAGCATTAACAAGACCTGTGCTAGCTGTCTGGTCATCCCATAGCCCCTCCAGCACCCACTGAGCTGCCACACACACCACCCAATGTCTGGACCTCCTCCATTCGATGCTCTCCCTCACACTTGCCACCCTCCTCGGCCTTGTCACCGGCTTTGCCCAGAGCCAACAATGCTCCTTTCACCTTCCCAGCCCCCTCAGCTGAACTGGAGCAGCACTTTCAACAGCTGGAACGTGACTTAGCTGCTCAGCATGTCGAGCTCCTCAACACCGTTCGAGTGATCCAGGCCCTTCCTCCTCCATCAGCACCCACACCTTTGCACACCCCACTCTTCTCATCGCAGGCTCCACCCCCCCTCTTGGACCCTCAGCACCACCAGCAGCAGCATTGGCAATCCCCTCTGCTGGTCATCCTTCCTTTACCACAGGTGAGTTGCCTTCGCTCTCCATCTCCTGCTGCTTTGCCTGGGTCCCAGCTGAGGTTGTCGCTCTCATCAAATGTGACCAGCTCAAACCTGAGCATCTGGTCAAGCTTCGCAACCTGGAGTTGAGGGTCTCCAAGGAACCTGCCTGTCCCTCCCAGCTTCACCCTGCAAGAGTGGGCCAGGCTCACCCTGCTCGAAGACACCATCGACTCCCACACCTCAGCCTTCATCAAGGCTATCCCCAACATCACAGCCCTCGCACAGGTCTGGTTAGTCTATGTCACCATCTGCATATGTCACACAGGCAACTTGGCTCTCAACAAGGCCCTCCTCGCTCACCTGGAGCACCTCATCAAGTGTGATCACCTCTACTCTTGGCATGCCTTTGTGGACTATCATCTCACCATCTGCTGACAATGGTTTGGCACCTTGGCTGTTCA
>CAKMYA010000059.1:0-13987 GCA_928869825.1 Ustilago lituana
ACATTGGGTCCAGATTCACGAAAAGCATTGTAAAAGATGCTGCTCATGCTGCAGCTGCAAAGGGGCTGCCAGGGTGAAGAAGCAGGCAAACAAGAAGCGTGGTCAAAGAGCACATCGAGCTGCCACCTGCAGCCCAGGGTGGTGTCCAGTGACCAGCCCAACAAGCCCAATGAGCCTGAAAAGCCTGCAGAGAGCTCCAACCCTGAGCTGGACAGAGAGTTGGCTGAAGAACTCAATGAGCTGCTCAACAACCTTGCCAATGATGTCTCCTACATCAACATGGACAAGTGGATGATGAAGCAGGAAGGATGCCTGTGGGATGCCATTGTGCAGAATCTGATGCTGCATGACATGCTCAAGGGTCTGAAGATGCCAGTCTTCGAGCATCTCAAAGATGTGACTGCCAATGAAGTCAACCCACTTGGGCACAGTGGCATGATCAGGATCAAAGACAATCCAGATGACCCCTTGAACCTGGAAGCGGTGGCTGGTAAGGATGCAAACTTGATGGCAGACAAGTGCCTCAGAGCATTCACCACAATCTTCAAGATGTTTGAGGACCAAAGTGTCAAAGATGTGCTGCCCTTCATCTTTCCAACAAAGCAAGAGCTTGCAAAACATGAGCCATTCAACATCACCAAACTGGGCTTCCACACAAAGCTGCTCAACCATCAACTTGAGGAACAGCCTGACACTGAGGCCTTCACCTTGTCGGTTATGCAGCTGCAAGCTTGCTGCTGGTTCATTTGCAAGATTGTGTATGATGCTCAAGCTGCAAAGGAAGCACACAAAAGGGAGGCAGAGCTCATGGAGGAGGCAAACCAGCACAACTGGTCGACTGGAGGATGTAAGTACAATCCTTTCCAATATCATTCCCCCAATTCCAATTTCTCCCCAATCCCCAACACATCAATGCAACTGAGATTCTTGCTGCATTGAAGTTACATCACCATTGTGCAATGTTGTGGCCACAGAGCTGTATTGTGGCCACAAACCTGCAAAATGGTTCTGCATGTTGAGACTGCTATCAGAGCTTGGCAGAATCATTCTGTCAGGTTGATGCTGCAGAGCAGTTCTGTGACCTCAACCTTGCCAAATGGTGTTGAAGTCAATGATCTTTATATGCTCACATAAAAGTGACCATGAAAAAGATGCCCTGAAATATGTGCTGACTAATGATGATGTGTACTCCTCTTCCATTCCACAGTCATCGCTGATCCACCTGGGCTTGGTAAAATGCTCACTGCCATCGCTTTTCACCTTATTTACTGCCATCTCAAGATCCACAATCTCCCTCCCTGTTCATCATCAAGAAGTCAGTGGCAGTTCAGTTTGCAAAGAGTTCTGGTGCTTCATCTGGGTCACTTCAGATTTTGGAGCTGACCCTGGAGCACTGGTTCTTCTCAACCTGACAGGATCATCCAAGGATGAGAAGCAATTCCCTGTCAAAGTCAAGAGGAACAGGGAAGGATGGAACAGTGATCTTGCTGTCCTCCTCCCCAACAAGAGCTTGAGCACCAAGATGGTGAAAGATCGGTGCTACCCCCTGCACAGTACATGGAAGTATGGCCTCATCTGCTATGATGAGGTACACAACTGCCCCAACCATCAGCACAGTTGTTCATGCAGGAGTTCAACATCTCCTGCAAGTTCACAGTCAGCTTCTCAGGAACACCAGTCCAAAACATCCACACCTTCCTCTATGTCCTTGCCTTCTGTGGACACATATGCTGCATTATCCCAACTGCCAAGGAAGCCTGCAGTCTGTACAAGGGTGGCAATGTTGACATGCAGGTTGACAAGGTCACTCACCTGTACCAGGATGAGATCCTCATACACACTCTCGATCATGACCAGGCACTCAGTGCAAAGCAACACATGTGTGCTGAGCTTGAGAACTTGATCACTATGCTGGCAAAGGAAAAGCTTCCTCATGTGGATGACCTGGTCAACAGTCAGATGCAGCTTTATCACATGATGCTCATGAAGACCATGGTGCAGATTGCATCTCACTCTCAAGTGGTGGCTGGAGACTTGGCTGCAGTTGCAGATGCTCACACCAACTTCCACTGGGTGCTCAAGAAGTTCTATGTCTTCCCCATCAAGGACTGCAAGACAGGGTCATTCATTCTGAAGAGGGAGAGAAACCATGTTGACTCGCTCCCTCCCTTCCATGAAGTGCACCTGACCATTCTGCAGCATCCAAGCCATGCACATGTGTCCTCCAACATCATTGAGAATGCAAAATCTCTCTTCATCGCTTGAGAGACAGGTCTGAATGCCACAGTCAGTGAGCAGGAACAGGCACATGAAGCAGCCAAGAGTGTCATTGGATCAGCAGCCTACAAGCAATACAAGATGTTCCATCCTGGTCTTGTGGCAGCTGCTCTGACTGATGCAATGTCCATGCTGCTCAACATGGGAGAGGAGGCTAAGGAGGCTTTCAACAAGCTGCACTCCACCAAGGCCAACCTGATCACCAGTCTGACACTCCAGCTCATTGAGAGCATCCAGAGCCAGGATCAGTGTAGCATTGATCTCCTGAACATCGATCCCAAGCTGATGCCAACCACAACCCCTGTGGTGAACATCCACAGAAGATCATAATCTTTGTCAAGCATGCAATTGTGTGTTTGTATCTGACATGGTACTTCTCCAAGGTCAACATCAAGTTCCTCAATCTATTCGGTGGTGACAATGTGGAAGATCTAGCTGAGAGGATTGAAAACTGGTTGGTGACACCCCACATGCCAGTGCTGTTCATTTCCATGGCCATGTAAGTATCTGACCCCTTCCCTCTTCATGATGTCCAGGTGGCCCAAGAAGCGAGACATTGCAAGATGGTTCTGCAATGGTGAAGCTGCAATACTGTTCTGTGATGGCAAAGCTGCAAGACCATACTGTAACTGTGAGCATTGTTGAACAGTGCTGACTTTGTCCATTTCTCCAATCTTTCATCTCACAGGGCAATGGGTATCAATCTCACTCAGGCCAACATAATGATCTTCGCTCAGCAGAACTCCAATGAGCTTGAGGATGAACAAGTCAAGGGCAGGATCATCTGCACCAGTCAGAAACGAGAGTGCTGGATCTACAAGCCATGAATCATCAGGTCATATGATGAGACCATGTGGGTCCAGGGCAAGGCCAAGTCCTTGAACCAGACACCTTTCGAAGGAAGCGCACCATCATCAAAGATCATGGAGTTTTGCAGCTTAGATGGACTTGCCAACAGAATCATGAAGTGGGAGGCCTGGTGTGAAAATGCTGGGATCAAGCTGGAGCACAGGCCCATCAACACATGGATGTCCAGGATGCCTCTTCTTCCCAAGATCAAGCGACCTGGCAAAGATGACATGGAGCTTGATAGTTCAGCCCCAACGCCTGCACCAGCTGAGGTTGCTAGTCCCAGCGCTGAAGGAACTGGCACCAACCTTGTTGATGCCAAAGCAGAAGTCAACAAGCCTGCTGTAGAGTCTTCTCAAGCTGACATGGAAGATTGAGTTCAGTCAGTCTTAGTTCCTCTTTAGTTCCCCTTTAGTTCCCATTTCAATAGTTCCTGTTTCAATGTCTCATGTCTAAAAAATGGCTACATTTGTATATGTCTGGCACATTGCAACTAGCCTCAAATCAAAATGTTCTCCCTTTCCTTGCAATCCTGTGTGTGAACCTGAGTACATTCGAGATCGGTGATGTGTTAGAGCATGACTGTGTGTCTACCCAACCTCATCATGAAATTTGTCATTGGATGATGAGATTGAATGTGAAGAGCCTGATGCCTCGTCTGTGAGACTGGAAGCCTGCAATGAAAAGGGAGACTGTGCATTAACAGGCCAAGCGAGCCAGTTCCCAAGCTGTTGGGTGAGTATTGCACTCCAACTCATCTTTGTATGCCACCTTGCAAGCCATCACTCCAAAGCATTTAGTCTCTGTTCAACAATCCAATGAAAAGGACTGCTTGCTAGGAGGTGCTGGAGTCTTGCCCACTCAACATCAGTGCATACCACCACTCACCAGGCCTCCCTTTTGCAGTGCATAGCTTCCTCAAAGCAGTGCTCTTCCAGCTCTTGAGCATCCATTGCTTCTCGGAGCTCTCAGTCCTGAATCCAAGGCTGTTCAATATCAAACAGAAGCAACTGATCCAGAACTTCATTGTTTGGCCAAATGATTGTGGATACACTGATTGTCCAATAGTTGCCAAAATGATGTGGAGCGAGTTCTTCCAAGTGAAGTACCTCCCTGTTGTATTGAGCAGTTGTCCATCACATGTCAGCAGCATAATGCTTCAATTGATCCTGCATATGATTGAGAAGTTTCTGGCCCAAAATGTTGCTGGAAGCCCTCTTTCAAATCTTGTCACTTACCACTGAGTAATGGATGGCAAGCTGCTGCAAGTGTTCCAGGTAAGCCTTGCACTTGAATCTTGTGAGGTAGAGCTCAAGATGCCATGGGTCATGCTGACCTTGTGCAGCTAATGCTGCTTGAATCTCAGCTTGTTTGACATCCAACTCTTCTCAGATGTGACATCTGAGTTCTTGAACAGCATCCCCTGGAATCTCATTGATGGATACATCAAGAGCAGGAGCTCCTGTTTGGCTCAAATTAGAGTCAGTGAATGGCAACATCTTGTTGAGGTGGTCCTCCAGATCAATACAGCTCCTTGTAAGCTCTTTGAGCTGGAGCTCAAGATCAGAAGAGGTGCTTAGGCATGGGAGGGGCTTGGCATCAATCTCGAGATACTTCCGAATCATCGCATCCAGGTGGTTGCAAGCTTCTGTGTTGGAGACACCTTGTTTCAGTATGTACTGCCTGATGATGTCTTGAGAGGTGTGCAGGTGCTCTTGGATGAAAGTGAATTTGCTGTGCAGGAAATCAAAGAAGCCATCATTGTGCTGTTCACCAAGGAAATGAAATCGATGGTCCAGGGCTTCATGCCTTCTTGATTTGCTCATTGTGTGTGTCTTGCTAATCAGTGTTGCCATACTGCTCCAAATGCATTCATTTCCTTCACCATCTGAGAGTCCAAATCCCATGAGATGTTGAGGGAGTACTTGATTTGGCATGGGTAGTCATGCCTGTATGCATGGAATATAGAAACTGCCCACACAATTTTGCTGGCATACTCTGCAAGGATGGAGTGCTTCTGCATACTAGCATGAAATTGACATGCTATGTTGTAGAGAATACTGACCTTTGATATCCAGGGAGGCAGCACTCGCATAAACTCCTTGATGAGGGCATAAGCAAAGTATTGCCTCTCACCAGGTGTATCAATGTCACAGGCCAAGATGGGCACATCATGATGACATGACATGAGCATGATGCCTGTGACATCAAAGCGAGACTTTGAGGCCTTAGCAAGCCTCTCATCAGCTGCCTTGAAGTTGGCTGAGCACAGCACAATCCAAGAGAAGGAAGACCCTCTGCACAGATGCTTGAGCTCCAGATGCATGGCTTCCACATTTTCTGCTGGAAGGAAAATGTTGGGGTCTAACGGAGCACCATTGTTGTCTTTGCACCTCTTGCATTTGTGTTGGAAGTTGCCATCTAGGCAAATGATCAGGTCGATTTCCATAGTGTCAGGATCAGACTCTTTGCCTTCTGAGAGATCCAGATGACCAAAACAAGCTGGACAACACATCTGGAGTTTCCAAATACTAAGCACTCTACCATCCTTGGACATGGGAGTGCATGTACCATCAAAGCTTGTGCCTGAAAGTATGGTGGTATTAGAATTGTCCAGTGTGCTTGACCCTGTTGCAGAATCATATTGTAACTGCGAAGCCACAAAACCATTCTGCATCTGTGCCCCTGCAGAATGGTTCTGACATTGAGTGACTGAAAGAATGTGTTGATCCCCATCCATTGGTGCATCCTCAAGCACATGCCTTTTGGTCAAGGTCAGAAATGCTCGAAACCACTGGTAGCTGTCCCCAAGTAATGCATTCATCGAAGGTGGCAGTACATCATTCCAATTATGGATGAATGTATGATGGTCATGGTCAAGCCTCATTGCAAGGGCCAGAGCTGAAATGCTGATGCCAGATGCAAGCCAAAGGTGGTGACAACAAAGGAGCAGGTCAAAGGACACAAATGTTTGGGGCCAGAGCAATGATGTTGGAAAGAGTCCATATTGCAGGCCAACTGATGCTGAATGAGTGGAGCACTGACTTACATGTACCTTTGTGGCCCCATGCTCCCCCACAAAGACCACCTGTTCAGTCTCTAAGTCCCACTCTTCACAAGCACATACCATGATGTTCTCTGTAAATGCTTTGTGATGTCAGCCTAAGCCTGCCACAAAGTCCAGCAATGAGAGGGAAAGGAAGTCCTTCCAATGTTGAAACAGAATGGCCCAATTTGATGCATGAGCATCTGCTTCACCTCTGCAAGGCTCAAAAGTGGATAGATGTTGAAGTTGGTGGTTGTGTCTTCAAGAAAGCTGGATGTTGGGTAGATGTCCAGCTCTGATGCTAGCCAGACTGCATGCATGCAGTTGCCCCTGATGCCATGAGGAACAGGAGCCAAAGGAACATCAACTCTACTGGTCACTCATGTTCAATGGTGAGGATCAAGGGTGATGATTTCATATGTGAGAGTGTTGGGGGCACCTACATGGGTGCACTTTGCTCTACTACTGTTCTTGGGGGGCATGATGGTGGATGTTGGATGTTGAACAATGCCACCAACAAGGTCCAGAAGCTTTTCACTCTTGCATGGATATCAGTCTCAAACAAACACCAACAAACCACACAAGGATGATGCAAATCAGTTGTGAGGCCTGCTCACAGGCTGTGTGTCAT
Organism: Ustilago lituana; assembly: GCA_928869825.1. NCBI lineage: Eukaryota > Fungi > Basidiomycota > Ustilaginomycetes > Ustilaginales > Ustilaginaceae > Ustilago > Ustilago lituana. Next base: position 6,804 of record CAKMYA010000059.1, read on the forward strand.
ATAGACCTTGTATGCCAAAGCAAAATGCCAATTATTATGGCTCAAAAAGTGAATAATTAAATCTTATGAGGTGACTACAGTATGCATCATTCAACAAAGATTCAGAATTTTCACACTGATTTCCATGTTCCAAGCAGTCTAATCAGCTGGAAGAATGAATTGGAGGGCATGGTATACTACTTTGAGACATGCTGTTCAACCCAAACCTCAGAACTATGGCTCTTCCACACCTTGACAATGCTGAAAGGTACTGCCATCAGTCTCTGACCTGCTCCAACCATTGCCTCCTCCTTGTCTCATTGCATCTGTGTTGCTGTCCTTGAAATTCCTTGTAGGTGGATGCAGTCATGCCATGCCTCCTCAAAAGAGCTGTCATGTCTTCAAAACTTCAGTCATGGGCTGTAAAGAGTGCATTGAGCATCTCATCCCTGAGCTGGGTAGCTTCTTCTGCTCTGCACCTGTCCTTTGCATACTGAGACATTCCAGCTGTTGTGGCCTCCAGCTCCTCCTCATATCATTGTTGGTTCTCCTGCACATGATCCTTGCATCCTCTGTAGCTTTGTGGTATGCACTCATTCCAGCCATGATGTCATATATGTCCTCTTCTTTGTAGCTACCCAAAAGATATTCAGCAACATCATCAGGTCTGTCATAATGGCTGGCAAACATGTGTGCCACAATGCATGCCTGAACAGCCAAAGCAGCCATGTGATGGTCCTCCTCCCAGTACAGGTTGCCACAATATCCCATGAGTGACTGGAATCAGTTCTTGAGGTAGGTGATGCCATGTTCAGCCTGCACATGAACATGAGAGAGCCAGTAGTTGAAGTAACATATGTCATGACTCTTTGCAGCAGCATTGTTGCTGAATGGCCCAACCATGTATCCAGAATGTCCAAAGCCAGCATCAATCCATACAAATTTGCCTTCATCCAGGTGGAGATGAGGCTTGGCTATGATGCAGCTGCCTGAGGCCCAGACACATGAGTCATGTGATGAGCCAGGATGGCCAACAACAAATTCAATGATGTGAAGTGAGTGAGGAAGGAAAATGAGGGTGATATTGAATGTGTAGTCCCCTAGGCATGAGTAATGCTCTCAGGCATTGAGTGCAGGCTTCCAAGCCAGTCTGATGTGTGTGCCATCAGCCACTAACCAACCTCAGCCCCATGCCTCTACCCCCATCTTCTCAATTACCCAGGCTGATGCCTTTTCCCACTTGTCCTCAGTTGCAAATGTGACCACTTCTTTGTTGAGTTTGTTAAGCCCTTTGATTGTCTGCTTTGTCCATGCATGTACCAAACCTTTACTGCAGCCACATGCAAATGCAATGTCTTGTACACCTCCCCCATTCCCAGAGCGACCAAGTCAGTATAGCACAACAGCTACTTGTTGCTCAACATGTCTGAGGCTGGTGGTTGTGCAAAAAGCCTCAGTTGTACTAAGCCTCTGCATGAGGGCTTTGAATGCCACAGGTGGCATGTGAACAAGGCTGTGATACTGCTTCAGATGTGTGCATTCATATCACCTGAGAAGGTCGATGAGCTTCTCAGCTTGTTGTTGTGAATGCTGTTGAGAAATGGAATAACAATTGGAACTGACAATGCTGTACACATCGAGAAGAGCACTGGAGAGTACATGGTCAAGTTGTTCATCATCACTATCATCTAAGTCATCATTTGAGTCCCAAGAATCCATGTCAGAATCGAGATCTGCTTGTGCTATCACCTCTGCTGCCATTGTGGCCATGATCGCAGTCTCCAGGTCCTCAAGGAGGAGCTGTTTGTCAGAGGAGTGAACCATGACTGCAGTGTACAAGATGGCAACCATGGTTGAGAAGGGATGATGTGGTTGGCTGGAAGATGGAAGTGCAGAAGGGACTGAGCCATTGATTAACAGTCCAACATCTTTTCAAGTTCCAAGTTCTGAACAAGCCTCAAAGTAGTCCTGCAGCCCTCCTGAGCATTGTGGATGGCCTTGTTGAAGAAGTCATCGAAGAGAAGGTTCTCAAGCTTGGGGTTCTTGTGGAAAGCAGCAGTGATGTCCTTGAGGAAGACAGATCAGATGATGCAACCACCACACCACATGAGGGCAATCAAGGGGTTGTTGAGCTTCCAGTTGTACTCTTTGGCAGCCTCATGCATAAGCATGAAGCCCTGGGTGTATGAGATGATCTTGGAGGCATACAGAGCCTGCTCGAGGTCAGCAATAAACTGCTCCTTGTTGCCCTCGAAGGGCTTAATCTGGGGACTGCCAAGGACCTTGGTGTCACAGGACATAAAATCGAACTTGAATTGAGATCGATGTTAGATGCATCTTACAGTCAATCTCAGATGAAATTGACATTAAGTGGGCCTTATTGTCGATTTTGCCTACTGGGCCATACAATGCTGTGGAACGAAAATGACAAGCAATGACTATGATGACACCATCCCAAATGGGTCATGGGTAAGCAGCAACAATGTCAGCAGCACCTGGAGGATGCTGTCACCAGTGACACAAGTCTCAAGGACAGCAGGGCAGGCCCTGACACTGGCTGGATGCTGGCAATGGGATGCTCCAGAGCAACTGCTGCCAGCATACACACATGCATATATATACACATTCCCTGTATGAGTGGAGAGGTGGGACCTCATCCACTCTATCATTCATTAACTTGTCAGTATGTTTAGTATCACTATACTCCCACTCATTGTCTCATAGAGTAGCAATCTTAGGCATTGCTACTACTCAGTGTGCCTCCATTCAAGTCGGAGAACATATAGACAGCAGTCAGAACCACCACTGGTGCCACAGGCCTCACCTGTGCAGGCAGAACCTACACCATGGTCCTGGAACCTTCACCAGTACCATTACTATATGGCAACACTGGCTATCAGCATCATACAGCCTCAAGCATCATCTCCAACAATGGTGGCAAAGTCTATCCATGCTGCATAACTACATGAGGACAGTTAGCCCACTCCTGTCAAGTGTAGGACACACACCAGGCTACCACAAATGTGCTGCATTACCTCTGAATGGAGTGGCAATGGCAGTCAGTCAACATCAAGCATAAGATGCAGTTAATGACAATCTCAAGTGAAATCAACATTTACTGGCCATTAACCTCGAACTCAAATGAAATCAACATTTACCTCGAGTTAACTTCGATTTCATGTGTCTGGCATGTGACCGCTGACAGTCTCCACTGATTTTGGGAGCTAAATTCCCTACATCAGAGGTTGGTCCCAATGACAATGGCAAAGGACCATTATTCCCAACAGCAATGCCTAAGATTGCTACTCTACAAGACAAGGAATGTGGGTGTAGTGATACTAACATACTGACAAGTAAATGAATGATAGAGTGGATGAGGCCATGCCTCTCCACTCACACAAGGAATGTGTGTGTATATATATGTATGTATGCTGGCAGCAGTTGCTCTGGAGCATCCCATTGCCAGCATCCAGCCAGTGTCAGGGCCTGCCCTGCTGTCCTTGAGACTTGTGTCACTGGTGTCTAACCAGCAACCCTTAGCTAGCTCCACAGCCTCAAGCCAGTGTCAAGCTCTTCCTCCCTTCCTGTGGGTCCCCCTATCTATGCAGGGGCCCCTGCACCTTACCTGGCCATTACTGGTTGGCCTAGGGTCATCGACAGCATCCTCCAGGTGCTGCTGACATTGTTGCTGCTTACCCATGACCCATTTGGGATGGTGTCATCATAGTCATTGCTTGTCATTTTCGTTCCACAGCATTGTATGGCCCAGTAGGCAAAATCGACAATAAGGCCCACTTAATGTCAATTTCATCTGAGATTGACTGTAAGATGCATCTAACATCGATCTCAATTCAAGTTCGATTTTATGTCCTGTGACACCAAGGTCCTTGGCAGTCCCCAGATTAAGCCCTTCGAGGGCAACAAGGAGCAGTTTATTGCTGACCTCGAGCAGGCTCTGTATGCCTCCAAGATCATCTCATACACCCAGGGCTTCATGCTTATGCATGAGGCTGCCAAAGAGTACAACTGGAAGCTCAACAACCCCTTGATTGCCCTCATGTGGTGTGGTGGTTGCATCATCTGATCTGTCTTCCTCAAGGACATCACTGCTGCTTTCCACAAGAACCCCAAGCTTGAGAACCTTCTCTTCGATGACTTCTTCAACAAGGCCATCCACAATGCTCAGGAGGGCTGCAGGACTACTTTGAGGCTTGTTCAGAACTTGGAACTTGAAAAGATGTTGGACTGTTAATCAATGGCTCAGTCCCTTCTGCACTTCCATCTTCCAGCCAACCACATCATCCCTTCTCAACCATGGTTGCCATCTTGTACACTGCAGTCATGGTTCACTCCTCTGACAAACAGCTCCTCCTTGAGGACCTGGAGACTGCGATCATGGCCACAATGGCAGCAGAGGTGATAGCACAAGCAGATCTCGATTCTGACATGGATTCTTGGGACTCAAATGATGACTTAGATGATAGTGATGATGAACAACTTGACCATGTACTCTCCAGTGCTCTTCTCGATGTGTACAGCATTGTCAGTTCCAATTGTTATTCCATTTCTCAACAGCATTCACAACAACAAGCTGAGAAGCTCATCGACCTTCTCAGGTGATATGAATGCACACATCTGAAGCAGTATCACAGCCTTGTTCACATGCCACCTGTGGCATTCAAAGCCCTCATGCAGAGGCTTAGTACAACTGAGGCTTTTTGCACAACCACCAGCCTCAGACATGTTGAGCAACAAGTAGCTGTTGTGCTATACTGACTTGGTCGCTCTGGGAATGGGGAGTGTACAAGACATTGCATTTGCATGTGGCTGCAGTAAAGGTTTGGTACATGCATGGACAAAGCAGACAATCAAAGGGCTTAACAAACTCAACAAAGAAGTGGTCACATTTGCAACTGAGGACAAGTGGGAAAAGGCATCAGCCTGGGTAATTGAGAAGATGGGGGTAGAGGCATGGGGCTGAGGTTGGTTAGTGGCTGATGGCACACACATCAGACTGGCTTGAAGCCTGCACTCAATGCCTGAGAGCATTACTCATGCCTAGGGGACTACACATTCAATATCACCCTCATTTTCCTTCCTCACTCACTTCACATCATTGAATTTGTTGTTGGCCATCCTGGCTCATCACATGACTCATGTGTCTGGGCCTCAGGCAGCTGCATCATAGCCAAGCCTCATCTCCACCTGGATGAAGGCAAATTTGTATGGATTGATGCTGGCTTTGGACATTCTGGATACATGGTTGGGCCATTCAGCAACAATGCTGCTGCAAGAGTCATGACATATGTTACTTCAACTACTGGCTCTCTCATGTTCATGTGCAGGCTGAACATGGCATCACCTACCTCAGAACTGATTCCAGTCACTCATGGGATATTGTGGCAACCTGTACTGGGAGGAGGACCATCACATGGCTGCTTTGGCTGTTCAGGCATGCATTGCAGCATGTTTGCCAGCCATTATGACAGACCTGATGATGTTGCTGAATATCTTTTGGGTAGCTACAAAGAGGACATATATGACATCATGGCTGGAATGAGTGCATACCACAAAGCTACAGAGATGCAAGGATCATGTGCAGGAGAACCAACAATGATATGAGGAGCTGGAGGCCACAACATGGAATGTCTCAGTATGCAAAGGACAGGTGCAGAGCAGAAAAAGCTACAGCTCAGGGATGAGATGCTCAATGCACTCTTTACAGCCCATGACTGAAGTTTTGAAGACATGACAGCTCTTTTGAGGAGGCATGGCATGACTGCATCCACCTACAAAAATTTCAAGGACAGCAACACAGATGCAATGAGACAAGGAGGAGGCAATGGTTGGAGCAGGTCAGAGACTGATGGCAGTACCTTTCAGCATTGTCAAGGTGTGGAAGAGCCATAGTTCTGAGGTTTGGGTTGAACAGCATGTCTCAAAGTAGTATACCATGCCCTCCAATTCATTCTTCCAGCTGATTAGACTGCTTGGAACATGGAAATCAGTGTGAAAATTCTGAATCTTTGTTGAATGATGCATACTGTAGTCACCTCATAAGATTTAATTATTCACTTTTTGAGCCATAATAATTGGCATTTTGCTTTGGCATACAAGGTCTATATGACACACAGCCTGTGAGCAGGCCTCACAACTGATTTGCATCATCCTTGTGTGGTTTGTTGGTGTTTGTTTGAGACTGATATCCATGCAAGAGTGAAAAGCTGGACCTTGTTGGTGGCATTGTTCAACATCCAACATCCACCATCATGCCCCCAAGAACAGTAGTAGAGCAAAGTGCACCCATGTAGGTGCCCCCAACACTCACATATGAAATCACCCCTTGATCCTCACCATTGAACATGAGTGACCAGTAGAGTTGATGTTCCTTTGGCTCCTGTTCCTCATGGCATCAGGGGCAACTGCATGCATGCAGTCTGGCTAGCATCAGAGCTGGACATCTACCCAACATCCAGCTTTCTTGAAGACACAACCACCAACTTCAACATCTATCCACTTTTTGAGCCTTGCAGAGGTGAAGCAGATGCTCATGCATCAAATTGGGCCATTCTGTTTCAACATTGGAAGGACTTCCTTTCCCTCTCATTGCTGGACTTTGTGGCAGGCTTAGGCTGACATCACAAAGCATTTACAGAAACATCATGGTATGTGCTTGTGAAGAGTGGGACAGAGACTGAACAGGTGGTCTTTGTGGGAGCATGGGGCCACAAAGGTACATGTAAGGTCAGTGCTCCACTCATTCAGCATCGGTGGCCTGCAATATGGACTCTTTCCAACATCATTGCTCTGGCTAAACATTTGTATTCGCCTCTCCTTTGTTGTCACCACCTTTGGCTTGCATCTGGCATCAGCATTTCAGCTCTGGCCCACAATGGGAAAGACCATGTATCTACCATTCATCCTGTTGGAATGATGTACTGCCTTCGATGAATGCATTACTTGGGGACAGCTACCAGTGGTTTTGAGCATTTCTGACCTTGACCAAAGGCATGTGCTTGAGGATGCACCAATGGATGGGGATCAACACATTCTTTCAGTCACTCAATGTCAGAACCATTCTGCAGGGGCACAGATGCAGAATGGTTTGTGGCCCGCAGTTACAATATGATTCTGCAACAAGTTCAAGCACTGGACAATTCTTACCACCATTTCAGGCACAAGCTTTGATGGTACATGCACTCCCA
>CAKMYA010000060.1:0-18952 GCA_928869825.1 Ustilago lituana
CTTCCTCACCATCACCTCACTCACCATCTCACCCTTGCGATTCAGCTTTTCTGCACTCGAGAACGTCTGTTTGACACCAGCAGCATTCCTCTTGACACCCTCGCAGCCAGCATGCTGCTCGACCACACTCCTGTGCGACCAGCATGTGACACAGCCTCTGCAATGTGATTCTGCATGTCTGCAAGCTCAAACTTGGTCTTTTGGGTCTTGGTGTGTGCCAAACCTTCTTCTCTCATGTTGACAAGCTCAACAGCCATGATGCTCACCACAGTGAGCGCTGCCCCTGCAATAGGCACAGCGCTCTCATCACTCTTCACAGCCTCTGTGTCACCACATGGCATCACACACTCCTTTTGCTCTGGCTGGCCTCTCGATTGGCCTAGATCTCGTCTGTGGTTGTGCTCCAGCATCACCAGCACCACCTCCATCCACCACTCATCATCAGCCAGCAACTTGACTCAGCCCTTGCCACTGTAACAGCTGCAGGGCTTCAATGACCTCTGTGCACTGCTCTGTGCACACATCGGTTTTCCCAGTCCACCGCTTGCTCTGTGGCCGACTCTCCTCCCTCCCCCCTCCCCTCCCTTCTTCACCACTGCCCATATCGCTCCTTTGGTCTAGAGCGATCGACAGGCCACCAACATTTGTGGTATCATGGTCCCCCAGCCTGGCAAGCAGGTCAGATACCACCAACAATGCCCTGCTGGAGTTGTGCCCAGCAGCCAACTGTCTCATCGCTGTGCCTTGTGGGTTGGTCACCCTGGGCTGGACCACTGCTCACATCCTCAACAACAGCACACCACAACTGGCATTGTAATGAAACTTCACCCAGCAGGCCTCGCACAGAGAGGTATCATGCCCTGGAGCTCATGACTCTGGAACACCCTCATGAGGTGGTTCTGCTAGCCAGCGAGCAGCAGATCTTGTGCACTAGAGCTAACATGCCTGCATTGTGGCCCATGGGTGCTCAAGACAAGGTTGTTTGATGGGCTCATGGTGCTCAAACATCATGATTCATCTGCTGGCTGGTCCCCAGCAGCGACACCACAGTCATGGCAAGGTGCCAGTGATGTGAGACACCTTCGTTGCATAGCTCAGCAATGCCAAGACTAGGTGATGACAGGTGGATGGTGTTCAAGTCACTGTTGACAAGCTTGTGATCTTGCAACTGGCCTGGCAAGCCCTCATGAGCTCTCCAAGTCTTCCTTCACTCTGCAACCTCATGTTGACAGCCTGGCATGCCATCTCACACAAGCTCTCCAGGGTTTCTCCTCACTTCGAGTTTGTGCAAGCTGCTGCACTGCACTGTGCAACTCTCCAGCCTCGACACCACAGACCGACCAGGCTGGGAAGCGAGCATGGCATTGCAAATGCTGCAGACAAAGTGCTGCTACCAGTGCATGCACTCCTGGCCCCTCAACCATTTCGTTGGTGCTTACAGGAAGGGCATATGCTTGTGTGCGAGTTGCCACAAGAAGCAACCTGCTCTGGCCCTTCCCTTGTCACCTGGCTCCTCTCCTCACAGCATTGCTGCATCCTCTGTGCGAACTGCCTCCCATTCGATCAGCTTGCCATCTTCCCTGCATCACCAGATGCCACCTCACTATGAGACCAACTCTAGCATGTTTGCCTCCGTTGCCTCTGTCTCCACAGTACAACAATCCATCTCTGCAGTGGAACAATGACTAGGCAACCTCAAGCACCAGCTGGACTCCAGGTTCAGCGAGCTTCTCAACAGTTTGCAAGTGCCACACCCAATGCCCCCCACCCACACCCTCCAGCAGGCTTTGCTACCCCAACAGCAAGCCTTGCCCCTCTCTCAACCAGCAGCAGCATCAGCAATCCCCTCTGCTGGTCAGCCCTCCAGTCTTGGTGAGTCGTCCCCCCTCTCAGTCACTTGCTGTTTCGCCTGGGTCCCCCCCAACATTGTCTTGCAGGTCAAGCATGATCAGCTCAAACCAGAACACTTGGTCAAGCTCTGTGATCCAGAGTCATGAGTCTCCAAGGAACCGACAAGAGCCACCACATTTGTTGTTGAGTCTGGCCAACTCACTCTGGCTGAGGACATGACCAACACTTGCACCAACACCTTCATCAAGGCCATACCCAGCCTTGCCACTCTCACACAGGTCTGGCTGGTGTACATCACCATCCATGTCTGGGTCACAGGTAACCTCTCGCTCAACAAGGCCCTGCTGACCCACCTCAAGCTGCTTGTGGACTTTGACCACCTCTACACCTGGCATGCTGTCACAGACTACCACCTCATGGTCTGTTGCATTCATTTTGGCACAGGCACAGTCAGCACATGGGGTCAAGAGGATTTCAGTGCAGTACAGTGCATGCTGGCACCATTTCACAAGATGATGACTAGCCATGCAGACCAGAACAACTCATCTGGCTTGAACAAGCAGTCATCATCGTCCTCAAAGAAGCAGAACCACCAAGGGGCATCTGGGTCCTCCACCATCTGGGATCCCTGCTGCCACTTCAATGCCAACCTCCCCTGCCCCAGCTGCAACTGCCCCCACACTTGCATCCACTGCTGGGGTCAACATGCTCTCAACAGTTGTCCAATGCTCAGTAGCAGCTCCAAGAGCTCCAGTGCAGTCAAAAAGTCAAGTTAAATGGTGAGTCAGCATACTCACTCAGACAGCAGCATCTGTCTGCAGCCCAGGCTGGCTGCCTCATCGCCCAAGCTGGCTCCCTCCCCACCCAAGCTGGCTCCATCCTCGCCCAAGCTGGCCCCTCACCTTTCCCCTTTGGCTGACAGCATGCACAAGTTCTCCTCTGCACCTTCGCCACCAGTTTCCACAGCCTCTGGTGCTGCACCAACCCCACCACCCCAAGCTGGGCCTGCCTCACCCCAAGCTGGGCTATCTCCACCCCAAGCTGGGCTCTCTTCTGCCCAAGCTGGCTCCCATCCCTCACTGGATGCTCTCACCCCTTCAGGCATCATCGACATGTCATCTGACTGTGCCTTGAACCTTCTCTTTGGCCTGCTTACAGGCTCACCTCCCTCACCAAGGCCCAACACCTTGTGCAAACAACCCATCTTCGATGTGTCTGATGTGCCAGCCACTGTTGGCATGCTCCTACCTCACCACTGGTCTCGCTTCTTAGACCTTTACCCCAACTGCACCTTTGCTGCTCAACTGTGAGGTGCTCTCCAGCATGGCATCAAGCTTGGCTATGATGGCCCTCTGCACACCTCAGCCAGACTGGACATTGCCAACTTGCCCATGGATGCTGATGATGTTCAACACCTTCAACACAAGATTGAAGCACGCTTGGTGGAAGGCTGTCTTCACCAGGTCGACGATCCAGCAGCCATGCAGCTGGTCTGCTTGCCCATGGGTGTGGTTCCTAAACCACACAGTGACAAGAAGCATACCATTTACCACTTGTTGCACCCATGTCAGCCTGGATCTCACCTGCTGTTGGTCCACAACAGTATCAACACCTCCTTCATCACCATCCACTATGAGCGCCTCGACACAGTCATGGACTTCATTCATGACCACCCAAGTGCATCTCTCTGGAAAGCAGACCTGGAGGATGCCTTTCAGCACATCATTGTGGCTGAGTTGGATGCATGACTCATGGGCATCCACTTTGACAGCCACTACTACCAGGAATGCACACTTGCATTTGGGGGATGCTCATCACCATTCCTTTTCAACTTATTTGCTGAGTTCCTGCATTGGTTAGCCTCCTATGCCCTGCAGTCTGTGACAACATCATTGACACAGCACTCTGACATCTCACACTACTTGGACGATTTCTTTGGCACTTCAGATGCTGCAGCCCCTCATGCCATGCCAATCCAAGTGCTTAGTCTTGCAGCAGCAGCACTTGGTTTCAAGATCAGCAGCAAGAAGACAGTCTGGGAAACTACCTGACTGGAAATCCTGGGCATCGAGCTGGACTCCATTGCCCAGACCGCTTCGATCATGTGGGAATGTTGGCAGCGCATCATCAACATGTGCTCATGCATAGTCGACCATGGCTGTGCCTCCCTCCTCAAGCTCCAACAGGTGGCTGGCCATCTCCAGTTCATCACTTGTGTTGCTCCTCACAGCCATGCCTTCCTGCAACACCTGTACAATGCAGTCAAGGCTCACTACAGGGTGCCTTTCAGTTGCTGTATCAGTCATGCCACATGTGTGGAACTGGTATGGTGGATCGAAACTTTACATTCTTGGGACAGCATGTCCCTGCTCCAACCATCGCTGCTCATTATCGAGCACATATGGATGGATGCCTCCCCTCATGCCATCAGTGCACACCTTGAGAGCATGGGGCAGCCCACTGCCGCTTTTTCCAAAGAGCTCTCCCATCACCACCATCACAAGAACATCTGTTTCTTGGAAGTGCTGGCCTTACTCAAGGCTCTTCGATGTTTCTTGCCACTCTGGCAGGGCCACCGCAAGGTGTTCCTCCATGTGGACAACGAGAACGTCAAATACGGCCTCAGGAAGGGCTCCATTCATGATCCAGCAACCCAGGTGTTGGAAATAATGGTCCTTCACCACTGTCATTAGGACCAACCTCTGATGTAGGGAATCTAACTCCCAAAAACAGTCGAGACACATGCAGTCATTTCCCCATCTCGCCTTCTCCCATTTCTTTTCTGGCACAATTTCCTTGTACAATTTCCAACAAATTGTAGGTGCGTATTTCAGCAAGGCATGCATAGGAAACAGGGAGGATACTGCCACCTCCCTCACAGCATCAGCTGATACTGGAGCAGTCCACTCTGACCTTGGGAAACCAATAGTTTCACCAAGAGTCCTGCACCAGAGAAACTTGATGGAGTTATCTGACAGAGCCAATCACAGCAGCTGTAGACCTTTAATGGTACAGCCACTGTCAATGGAAGAAGGGCATACACAACACCCTTGGTGGAGTCCAACACTCCACTGCATGAGGGACACCCATAGGCATCTAAGCATATATATGCTGTACCCCTTTGTATGTAGTCTCATGAATTCACTTAATCGAATTATCCTTCATTCTTCGTATCGTAAAGTCTGTTCCTCTAACTTCACCCTCTTCTCAATAGTGGCAGTGCTGTTCCTATATCAGAGCTTGCTCCTCGACACCAACTGCATCTATGTTGCTGAATCTCCGATTTATCAGGCAGTATCTAGGCTGAAATATCCTCAGACCCAGCTCTACACACCTCCCAAAATCAGAAGTCTTAGTTGCAATATAGCTAGTTGCAACTATTTCTTTGATTAACACCAGACATTTATTCTCCTGGCAATGGTATTGCCAAGGTTGCTCCAGCGGCTGATGACTGTTTCCAATACCAGGTGCTGTTTCACGAGATCTTCGCCCTCTGCCTTCGACAGCACATTGACCTTGTGCCCATCAGAGTCTCCTCCGAAGCCAACATGTTTGCTGACACCCTCTCTCATCATCATTTTGCCTTCCTTGAACAGCATTACCTGACAGCCTTCACCCTCCTGTTGTTCAACAGAACCAGAGTGGCCAGCAACTGCCACCAACCTTCGCTGCCACCATCAACCTCAGCAGCCCAGCAGCATTCCTCCTATGGAACAGGCTTGCCAGCAGTATGTGGTCCCAGTCATCTGCAATCTGTGACAACTACCTCTCCTCCTGTGTGGTCAGGAACCACACCACCTCCCCTTCCCTGCCACCACCACCACCCTCATCGAGTGGTGTGCTCACCACCATGCTGAGAGCAGGTCATACAGCCTGCTCAAATGCAACCTCACCACTCTTAAGTCATGGCACATTGACCTCAGGCTTGACACATCTGCCTTTGACTCTGAGCATCTCGCACATGTCACCAGAGGTTACAAATGCATCATTGGCATCCCAAGCCCTGCTGCCAAGCTGCCGATCATGCTGCCACTCCTCCATCAGCTCACCCAGGCACTCCACACCATCTGCTCATCCCAGCATGATTGCAGGATGTACCATGCAGCCTTCTGCCTCACCTTCGCATGTTTCCTCCATGCAGGCAAGTTCACTTGGGAAGTGCAAGGTGCCTCATCCACACTCACAGTCAGTTCAGTCTCCTTTGCTGCTGACCGCTCCTTTGCCACCATCTACCTGCCCTCCAGCAAGATGGATCCCTTCAGGACAGGTGCTATGCTCACAGCACCTGCCATCCCTCTCTCCACATGTGTGGTCTCAGCCTTGGCAGTTGTCTGCCAGGGTCGCTCTTCCTCAGCCCCTCTTTTCATCCTTGAGGGCAGCCTTCCCTTCAGCTGCCATGCCTTTGTCACAGGACATAAAATCGAACTCGAATTGAGATCGACGTTAAATGCATCTTACAGTCGATCTCAGACAAAATCGATGTTAAGCAGGCCTTATTGTTGATTTCGCCCACAGGGCTGTACGATGCTGTGGAACGAAAATGACAAGCAACAACTATGACTGCACCTCCCCAAAGGGGTTGAGGGTGATCAGCGAGGAGGTTGGCAGCACCTGGAGGATGCTGTCAACAACCCTAGGCTAACCAGTAATGGCTGGGTGAGGCGCAGGGGCCCATGCGAGGATAGGGGGAGCCTGCAGGAAGGAAGGAGAGTCTGACACTGGCTCAAGGCTGTGGAGCCAGCAAAGGGTAGTGGCTGGAGGCCAGTGGCGAGTCTCTAGGACAGAAGGGGCAGGCCCTGACACTGGCCTGATGCTGGTGGCAGGACGCTCTGGAGCAACCACTGCCAGCATACACACATGCACATATATATACACACACTCCTGTATGAGTGGAGGTGGGGCCTCATCCACTCTATCATTCATTAACTTGTCAGTACGTTTAGTATCTCTATACAACATTGTCTCATAGAGTAGCAATCTTAGGCATTGCTACTACTCAGTGTGCCTCTGTTCGAGTCGGAGAACATATAGACAGCAGTCAGAACCACCACTGGTGCCACAGGCCTCACCTGTGCAGGCAGAACCTACACCACAGTCCTGGAACCTCCACCAGTACCATTACTACACAACGATGCTGACTACCAGCGACGTACAGCTTTGAGCATCATTCCCGACGACAGCAGTGCAGTTCATCAGCGCTGCATACCTACACAAGGACAGTTAGCCCACTCCTGTCAAGTGTAGGACACCCACTAGGCTACCACGAATGTGCTGCATTACCTCTGGACAGAGTGGCAACAGCGGTCAGCTGACATCGAGTGTAAGAGGCAGTTAATGTCGATCTCAAGTGAAATCGACATTTACTGATGGTTAACCTTGAATTCAAACGAAATTGATGTTTACCTCGAGTTAACGTCGATTTCACATGTCTGGCACATGACCACTGACAGCCTTCTCATGTATGCTCTGCTGCTGCCTCACCCACTGCAGCATTCAGGTGTCAGCATACTCAGGCCACTCCTTCCACTGTGGTGCTGCTATGTGGGCTGCCTCCAACAGCATTGATGATGACACCATCTGTGCTCTCAGCCATTGGAGGAGCGACTGCTTCCATCAATATATCGACAAGTCAGCCATTGAGTGCACCACCACTGCCAGGTCTGCCCTGTATGCCAACATGAGCCACCACCTTGACCTCTCTGTTGCTGCATGGCATGACCTCTAGTCTTGTTCCTCCATCTCTCTCGATGGGAGTCATGTCAGCAGTCACATGCCAGACATGTGAAATCGATGTTAACTCGAGGTAAATGTCAATTTCATTTGAAGTCGAGGTTAACAGCCAGTAAACATCGATTTCACTTGAGATTGACATTAACTGCATCTTATGCTCGATGTCGACTGACCACTGTTGCCACTCCATTCAGAGGTAATGCAGCACATTCATGGTAGCCTAGAAGGTGTCCTACACTTGACAGGAGTGGGCTAACTGTCCTCATGTAGGTATGCAGTGCTGATGAGCTGCACCACCATCGTTGGGGATGATGCTTGAGGCTGTATGCCACTGGTAGTTGGCATCATCATATAGTACTGGTGGAGGTTCCAGGACCACGGTGTAGGTTCTGCCTGCACAGGTGAGGCCTGTGGTGTCAGTGGTGGTTCTGACTGCTGTCTATGTGTTCTCCGACTCGAATGGAGGCACACTGAGTAGTAGCAATGCCTAAGATTGCTACTCTATGAGACAATGTTGTATAGAGATACTAAACGTACTGACAAGTTAATGAATGATAGAGTGGATGAGGGCCCACCTCTCCACTCATACAGGGAATGTATATATATATGCTGGCTGCAGATGCTCCAGAGCATCCCTCCTCCAGCATTGGGCCAGTGTCAGGGCCTGCCCCTTCTGTCCTAGCGACTTGCCACTGGCCACTAACCACTACCTCTTCACTAGCTCCATGGCCTCGGGCCAGTGTCAGCTCTCCTTTCTTCCTGCAGGTCCCCCCTATCTTCGCAGGGGCCCCTGCACCTCACCTGGCTGTTACTGGTTGGCCTAGGGTCGTCGACAGCATCCTCCAGGTGCTGCTGACATCATCGCTGATCGCCCATCACCCCTGTGGGGTGGTGCCATCATAGTCGTTGCTCGTCGTTTGCATTCCACAGCATTGTATGGCCCTGTAGGCGAAATCGATGATAAGGCCTGCTTAATGTCAATTTCATCTGAGATTGACCGTAAGATGCATTTAACGTTGATCTCAATCGAGTTCGATTTTATGTCCTGTGACATTACCCCCGTTTTCAGAGCTGAGCTCCTGCGAAGTAATGAAGTCCATCCAGAGCCTAATTCTTCACGGCCTGCGCAGAAAAGGGTGGCCTGTATTTGTGGTGTTGGGCGGAGCTTCTACCCTTTCTTCCTTCCTGCTCATCATCATCTTCCTATGCTGCCAGATACCATGTTGGCTCCCCTTCTACACCCCCTCTGCATCGCTCGACCTGTCGAGCGGCTCCCATAGCTCCTGTGCAGCTCTCCATCGCACAAGCCATCGCTCCTCTTCCCCTGCTGCATCTGCAGCTCAGACTCCCTCAGCCATCAGCACTGCCGCCCCTGTCTCTTCGGTTAATGCCAGAGACTCTACTCATGGGCAGCCCACAGGTGCTCTGATGCTTCCACCTGCTCCTGAGGCAGCTGTCATGCCTGTCAAGGAGGTCATGGCTGTTTCGCTGGTGGAGCTGGCCTCGTGTGGCCCTCCTGATCCTGTCCTCGAACCTCTTTTCCTGGGTGCATGTGCTCCTAGTGAGGAGCGCCAGGAGCACTACAAGGCCGAACTGGCCCAATTGGACGGTGTTCCAGGATCTCCTGAGGCACCTGGCACACCCACCTACGATCTGCCACCTCCTTCTCCAGGCATGATGTGGAGGGACACCCCTTCCGATGGCAGGCACACGCCACCTCCTCCAGTGCCCCTGTGCTGCCCTTCCCTGTCGCCATCGTTGGCCCATGTTCCGAGTTGGGCTGAGATCATAGCGTGGACCCAGGTACTCTGGGCTCCAGTACTGCTGATCCTGTATGCAGCTGGGCGATACCCTGAGGTCTGGACCATTGCTTGGGGCGATGCTGCAGATCAGCAAATCTGTAACATCATCATGCGGTGCCTGACCGAGGGCTTGGCACCTTGGCTGATGTGGTCCTGTGCTTGTTGCGAAGCACTCAAGTCCTGTAAGTCTCATCTGCTTCCATTGTCCCCATTCGTGCCATGGCTGTGTACTGACCACTTGCTTTGGTTTGGAGGTGTAGCTGCTTTCCTTTGATGTTTGCCAACCTGTTGGGCCAGCGATGCTGTGTGCCCGCTTCGTGTGTCCATTGCCACGCTGCAGGTATCACAAACTGCCGTCAGGACATTGCTTGCCACCCAGTGCTTGTGTATCATGGCGACTTTCCTGGGTGGCAGCATGGCTGTCATGAGCACAGCACTGAGCAGGCCCATCTCTCGATGTCAGAGAGTGTCGGTATGGGTAAGGTATGCCATGACAACCGTGTCTACCCTCCCACCAATGATCGCCACTGGGCTATGGCCATGGTGTGGCTCTGGCACCTCAACAACACCGACTTTCCTGGCATCCTGCATGCCGTGCATCTACATGGTGGCAAACAGTGCTCTTGTGAGTGAGTGTCAGCCCCATGAGTCGCATTCCTGCCCTGGCGGCCCTCTGCCACCCATCGACATGCTGTTGTCCCCTCTGCCCATCCCTGAGAGGGGGATGGCAAACCCTTCTACATAGATATGTAGGTCCATCTTTCCCCTGTACTGTGCCTGTTCCCATGAAATCCACCACTGTTCTCCTTCCCTTGTGTGTGCCTTGCAAGTGTTTGATGAGCTTTGACACTGAGGCTGGGGCCTTCCTGGCGACTTCTTCCCCTGTGGGTCTGACCTTTCTGAGATCAGGATAAAGTCATGTAATCCTCAATTTCATGTGAGATCGACTGTAACACGCTTTTAACATCAATTTCATGCGAGTTCGACTGTAACCTGCTGTTAATGTCGATTTTGCGAAATTGAGGAGATGGCCCTATTCTCAGGTGAGGATGCCTCCCCCCCTCAAAACCTCATAGTCCCAGATGAGGTCAGGGCAATTGAGATTCTCGGCAGGCTCCCAGGTTGCCTGTTCCTTGGGATAGCCCTTCCAGAACACCTTGTACTGGAGCTGGCCATGATGGGTTTGTTGGTCGAGGATGCGGTCCACCTCATACTCCAGCTCATCGTCATGCAACAGCGGTTGGACAGGAAGCACATGACACCCTGCCAGTTGACTTGCTGGCTGCTTCTCCAGCATGGAGACGTGGAAGATGTCATGGACTTTGAAGGTCACTGGAAGTTGTAGGTGGTATGCTCGCCAGCCAATGCATTCCAGGATGGGAAAGGGGCCAGCAAAGTGGGTGTCGAGCTTGGGACTGGGTCATTGAGTCTTCCAGTTCTTGCAGTTGATGTGAACGAGATCACCGACTTGGAATTCCATGTCCTTGTGCTTATGATTGAATTGCTCGACCGTCTGTGCTTGTGCTTGCCGAATGGCCTCCTGAAGGTACATGATCTGGTCCTTGGCAGTCATGAGCCATTCATGCCGTCCTGGGTCATGTACTCCAAGCTGTTCTGGTGTTTCTGGGTGAGACTTGGGATTCCAACTGTAGCATGCAAAGAATGGTGATACGCTGATGCTGCTATGTACTGTGTTGTTGTAGACGAACTCAGCCATGGCCAACAAGGCATGCCAGTTGTCCTGTTCATAATTGCAGTACATATGGAGGTACTGCTCGATGACCTGGTTTACCTGCTCAGTCTGCCCATCGGTCTGTGGATGATAGGCTGTGCTGAGGGAGTGGTTGATCCCGAGTGTGGTGGTGAATCGCTTCCAAGTCGCTGATATGAACTGTCATCCTTGATCAGAGACAATGTGGTCTGGTGCGCCGAAATGTACAAAGACTGTGGCCTCTACGAGTTTGGCAGTGTCCTCTGAGGTTGCTGACTTATGTGTCAGTGCTAGGACAGCGAACTTGGTAAGATGGTCAACCACAACTAGGATTGAATTGTAGCCTTCCAAAGGCAGCAGTCCTGCGATGAAGTCCATGGAGATCGAGCCCCAAGGCCGCTCTGGTGTGGACAACGGTTGCAAAAGGCTGTACAGCCGGTGGTGGGGGGTCTTGTATCGAGCACACACTGGGCAGCTAGCTATGTAGTCTGCGATCCACGCAGCCTTGCATGGCCAGTAGTAATGCCATCATGCTAGCTCCAGCATAGCATCATGCCTGGTGTGTCCAGCTGTCGGTCCATCATGACACTGCAACATCACTGTGTAGTGCAGGTGCTCGACTGATAGGGATTGGTCTCGTACCTTGGCTGCACTTCTGGTGTCGTTGCTGCCTTGCTTGCCAGGCAGTGTGACCTTCGGCACAACCAAATGGCCATCTTTGTACCATAAGCCATCCTTGAGCTCGAATTGGCCTTGATTGTACAGCTCCACCAGTTCACAGTCGAGGGGCTGGAAGGTCCTGACGAGCTCCCTGAATCCTCCTGCTATGATATCGGCCATAGTGGGCAATGCTGGAGGCACTTTGTGAGATTGACGATTATCATCCCTTATGGTCGAACTCAATTGAGTTTGACAATTATGCATGTTTTCGGTTGAACTCATTTGAGATCGATGTTTAATGGCATTTATTGTCGATTTCACATCGGGTTTGGCAAATAGTCGAGCTGGCAGCAGCTGTTGAACATTATGTCCTTGTTCTTCACCAGCAGGCTGCATATCGCTCCGCCTTGTCAAGGCGTCAGGCTCACCTGCTTTGTCCCCTGGCCTGTATTGCAGAACGAAGTCGAAATCGGCTAGTAGCACTGCCCACCGAGCTTGCTGACCATTGATACACCATTGAGATTTGAAGTACTTGAGCGCTTCGTGATCTGTGAGGATGATGAGCTGCGATGGCAGGCCTGCCAGCATATGATGCCATTGGGTCAGGCATGCCACCACTGTGAGCAATTCCTTGTCATGGATCTCGTAGTTCTGCTCTGCCAAGTTCATCTTGCGAGAATAGAAGGTGATTGGATGCCATTGTCCCTCATGCTCTTGTTTGAGGACTCCAGCTATAGCATAATCGCTGGCATCAGTCTCCATTCACATGGGCAGGTGGTAATCGAAATGGTGGAGTACCCCTGCTGATGTGAACGCTGTGATAAGACTGTGGAATGCCCTCTTTGCCTCCTCTGGCAGCTTGAACTTCTTGAAATGCTCGGTTGGCTTGACCAATGATGTGAGTGGCTTTGCAATGCATGTGAAGTGCGAGATGAATCATCAATAGAAGTTGGCGAAGCCAAGGAAGCGCTGGATGTTGTGGATCGACTCAGGAACTGGCCATTCCTTAATGGTCCATACCTTCGCTTTGTCCATCTTGATTCCTTGTGGCGTGATAACATAGCCTAGGAACTTGACAGTCATGGTGTGGAACTTGCATTTCGACAGCTTTGCAAAGAGTCGGTGCTTGCGTAGTCGCTGTAGCACCTCTCGAATGTGGCTGACATGCTCCTTCAGGTGGTCGCTGAAGATGAGGAAGTCATCTAAGTATACCACCATGTAGATACCGAGGATATCACAGAAGATACTGTTAACCAGCAACTGAAAGTGTGAGGGTGTTCGCCAGCCTGAACGGCATGATGAGGTACTCATAGAGCCCAAGTTGAGTACCGAAAGCTGTCTTCCATTCATTGCTGTCTGTGATGCATACCAAGTTATATGCTGCCTTGAGATCCAGCTTGCTGTAGACCTTGGCCTTCTGCAGTAGGAAGAGCTGCTCCTCAATGAGGGTAACGGGGCATGATTCTTCACCATAACCTCATTGAGGCCTCGGTAGTCGATGCAAAGCTGCAGACCTCCATCCTTCTTTGGCACGAAGTGCACAGGTGAGTGTGCTGGGCTCTTTGACAGATGGATGAAGCCCTTCATGATATTCTCATTGAGGTATTTGCGCAACTCCTCCAGCTCTTTGGGTCCCTGTAAGTACAGAGGCCCTTGAGGCAGTTGGGTGCCTGGCAATAGCTCGATCAAGAGATCATGGTCCATCCTCAGAGGCAACTTGTCAGCTTCAGTCTCACAGAAGACTTGATGGAGATCCTGGTATTCCTCAGGTATCTCCTTCGCCTTCGGCTCCTCCTGAGGTTCAACCTCCATTTCGATACCTTTGTCACTGCCTGTAGGGACGAAGCTGTACATGGGTATCATGGTGGGGTCGACATCCAGGAGTATGCATCCTATGGGACCATCGCAGAGGGCTGCTCATATGAGCTGTTCAGCGGAGACAAACTCGTTCCCATGAGCTACAAGCTTGGATACCGAGATCGATGTTAAGGATGCATTATCTTGGATCTCGGTTGAAATCGAAGATATGCGATGTTTATCATCGATTTCAGGTGAAATCGATGGTAACTGCCCCTTAACTTCGATTTCGAGGCTGGGCCAGAAATCGAGAGTGCCGGTGTGCCAATCTACCCTGGGCCTGAGCTTCCTGAGCAGCTCATAACCTAGGATGATGTCGTAGTCATCGATGTCCATCACCTCTGCTTCGAAAGGGCTGACTAGGTAACCTCCTATGCCAGTGGTGACTGAGGTGGCACTGTCGATCTGTAAGGTGTGGCCGGTAATGCCATGAATGCTTCTCTTGTGTATGGGTTTTGTGGGTATTTGATGGGTTGAAACAAATGTATGAGCAATTATAGACACTCCAGCACCTGTGTCAGCTAGCATTCGAGCTGGGTGACCCATGATGGTCCCACAATCTCGAGTACTGGTTTCCACGATGCTGCAGAGAAACAGAAACGACAGTCTTGATATGTACAGTGTGATGACAAGGATGGGTTCAGGGCAATGCATGCCATCAGTGCGCTGTCCCATGCCCATTTCCCTGGTCAGCATCACCTTCCTGGGATTGGGTGTTTTCCTCATCCTTGTCAGCATAGGCAGCCAGGTCGACATCGGCTTCCTGGTTGCCTTCCTCAGATGCCTCTTCATCATCTTCGCATCCTCAGCTTGCTTGTTGATGGTGTAGATGCAGCCACTCTGTGGAACAGGGCTGCAAGGTGCACCTGGTGGAACAGGGCTGCAGGTGCACCTGGTGGACCAGGTACTCTGGGTGCAGCCTTGGGGCAGTTGCACCGCCAATGGCCTGTCTGGCCACATAGGCTGCACTGGTCTGGTCCGAAGGTGGTGCTGCTGATGTTGGTTACTGGCAGCCTCTGAGCCAAGTGAGGAGGCAAGGGCCTCCTAAGGGTGGTATTGGGTACAGCTCTGCTACATTGACCCCAACCGCTTGTCCGGTTGCTAAACAGCGGTGCCTCCTTCCCTTTCCCTTGTCCATGGTGGGCGCTGCTGTGCTAGTAGAACGAGCTGGGGTTGAGAGGAGATGGGCATTGTTGGCATCCAAGGTTCGAATGCAGTCAATGCTCTCCATGCTGCAATACCATTCCCAGAGGTCAGCAGGGGATCACGCTCGAACTTTTGATGCATCCTGACAGTGAGGCCTGTCTTGAAGAGACCCATGATGAGCTTGGGGTTTCCATCGAGGCCTGCACAGTTCGCTAGGTCCCGAAAACGTTCAATGTAGCGAGTGGCCATGCCTGGTTCATCACTGCCTTGATGGAGGGTGGAGAGCTCAGCATAGGTGGTGAACGAGTCAACTGTCTGACCGAACTGATCCCTCAAACGGGCACAGAAAATGTCCCAGTCATGGAACAGTTGCCCCTGAAGCTTAGGGTTGACCCATAGCTTGGAGTCCCACCATTCCTTGGCTGATCCTTCCAATCGTTCCGAAGTGATGGCCACTTGATGCTGATGACTCGTGATACCATATTGAGCGAACCAGTTGTTGGCCTTGATGAGGAACAGCTCAACATCCTTGGTATCCAGCTTGGGAAATGGGATCTTCATGTCTGCAGGGAGTGCCTTAGGCTCCTGAACCTCGCCTTCGAACACAGTGATGGGCTTGAGAGGCTCACGATGGTGCCTAGGACCCATGGGAGTTGCATAAATGTCGATGTTACTGAACTCCACAGGCCATACCTTCGCTGTTGACCTGGGCATCGGTGTTTGGGGATCCTCTTCTTGGGCAAACCTGGTCTGAGCCATCATTGACTTGCTGAAAGGGGCTGACCTTGTGTGGTGCACTGGTGATGGTGTAGTCAGCTCCTTGCCTTGATACAACTGCCAGTTACCTAGCATGGCTCGCTGCCATTCTCGGTTCGCTTCAGCTTCTTGTTGCTGTTGCTCCATCATCTGCTGGAGCATGGCTACCACCGACCTGAGGTCGACGGCCCTGAGGTGCTCCTCAGACTGATCATCAGGTGCCATAGTGAACGTGGGGCACTGCTTGAACGATCCACTCTAATGTCAGCAGTCGCATGCCAGACATGTGAAATCGACGTTAACTCGAGGTAAACATCGATTTCATTTGAGTTCGAGGTTAATGGCCTGTAAATGTCGATTTCAAATGAGATCGATGTTAACTGCATCTTATGCTCGATGTCGACTGACTGCTGTTGCCACTCCATTCAGAGGTAATGCAGCATGTTCGTGGTAGCCTAGAAGGTGTCCTACACTTGACAGGAGTGGGCTAACTGACAGTGTGGAAGGATTTTGCTTGCTTCAATGTGTCATCTTGGCCGAGTAGAAATACTCACATGTGTACACAAAGCACTCAGTTTTCCACTGTGGTGCCATCCTTCTCACCATCATCTTCTTGACTCACTGCCACTGTAGGCAGTGTGTTTTGTTGCATGCTCTCTTTTTTTTTCTTCATCAGGCAGCCTCCCCTGGCACCCGCCTCTCCACAAGTTTCACCTCCTCTCGAGTTTCCTCCTCAGCTTGTCTCTCCTCAAGCTTCGGCCCCTGCACAGCCCCTTCCTTTTCTTGGCTGCTGCCCCACTCTCTGTGATGGTCATTCCTCCCCCCTCTGCAACTCCTGCCCATCTCGCTCCTTTGATCCAGCGGGTGACAGGCCCTCCAACACTGAGGGTAACATGGCGCACTGGCTTGGCAAGCAGTGCTATATGCCAGCATGCTGGTGCTGGAGTTGTGCCCAGCATCCCAGCATTGCCGCACCTGAGGGTTGATCGCTGAAGGCTGCATCCATCTCCTGCAGCTCACCATGATTGGTTTGGTAACGAAACTGAGCCCAGCAGGCCCTGCACTAGGGTAACTCGCCCCTGGCTTGACACCCCAGGAACACCCTTGTGTGGTGGCCACCATGCAATATGGTGCCTTGTGCAACTTGCTCACATCTTACCATTGCCTTTGCCCACAGCACCAAGCATTGGGAACCCCAGCAGGCAGCACCAGGACTTCTCATACCTGGTGTCTCAACATCACCATCACCTTTCATGGCAAACACCTTGCATTGGGGGCCTAACCATGCTCAACAAGGTTGTCAATGGGGCTCGACATGCTCAAACATGCCAACTCATCCACTGGCTGGTCCCCAGTGGTGACAGGCACCATCAACTCTACGGTGTAACACCATCCTCATTAGCTCAGCGAGCACAAGCATTGGTCCAACGAGCAGGCAGTGACATCGTCCCACTGCTGTTGCCTGTGCATCTCACATAGTGGCCTGGCAAGCCCTCATGAGCTCTCCACCGGTTTCTCTGGTCATTTCGCAACCCTCTGCTCTGCGACCCTGTGTTGATTTGCCTGGCATCACAATCCTCGCTCTCCAGGGCTTTCCCTCATGGCAGCAACAAGGACCTGCATTCGCTGCAAGTCATCCTTCCTGCCTTCTCACTTTGTCAGCGCCATGGTGGGCCTGTCAAGCGCTGTGCTTCGTGCCACAATACAACACCTGTGGCACCACCTTCTCTGGCACCCCATGCCTCACCCAGCCCATGTCCCCCTCCTCGCTGGCATTCGCTCTCACCGCAGTCACCCCCTCCTCCCCACTCTCAGGTCACGCTGATCATGGTCTGGCTGACCTTGCCTCTGCTGCATCAGTCTCAGCCCTCGAGGAGCGTTTTGGCCATCTTGAGCAATGCCTGGACAGTCAACTAGGCAGGCTTCTCAATGCTGTTCAAGCAGTTCAGGCCCCTTCATTGGTGGTCACCCAGCCAGCCCTACCCCTCTCCTTGCTGGCTCCTCCAGGCTCTCACCAACCTCAAGCCTTTCCAGCAGTTGCATCAGCACTCCCACTGCTGGTCCACAATCCATCACAGCAGGTGAGTCGCCCTGCTCTCCATTTCATGCTGCTTTGCCTGGGTCCCACCAACATTGTCAGCCTGGTCAAGTGCAACCAGCTCAAGCTGGAGCAGCTAGTCAAGCTCTGCAACCTGGAGTCTAGGGTCTCCAAGGAGCCAGCTCGTCCTTCTGGCTTCACTCTGGAGGCTGGCCAACTCACTCTGGTGGAAGACACAGTGGATTCTCGTATGTCCACCTTCGTCAAGGCCATTCCTAACATTGCTGCCCTTGTGCAGGTCTGGTTGGTCTACATTGCCATCCACATGTGCACCATACAGGCAGCTTTGACCTCAACGACACACTCCTTGCTCACCTCAAGCATCTCATTGAGTGCAACCACCTCTACACCTGGCATGCTGTTGCAGACTATCATCTTGCAGTCTGCCATAAGAGATTGGCACCTCAGCTGTTCAGGAGTGGGCATCATATGACCCCATATCAGCAGTTGGGTTCTCTACCCATTCCTGAAGCCAACCCCACCCCTTCATCATCCTCCACCCATGGCAGCTCCAGCACCAGCTCCTGCCCACAACATGCCATGTGGCCTAGTCACCCTACCTGTGTGGCGCCCATCACCACCTCCAAGCCCTGTAACAGTTTCAACGCCAGTATCACTTGCTCTGGGTGTACATGCCCTCACTTGCATCAACTGTAAGGGTGCTCACCCTCTTGGCCAGTGCACCACTTTCGCTGGCAAGCCCATTGCCAACCTGCCTGCCAAGAAGACATCTTGATGGTGAGTACATGCTCTCACTCAGGCGATTTGTTGCCATGGCAGGCACCACTCAAGTGCCCTTCAGGTCTGGGCCCCCTCCAACATCCCCTTCGTGGCCCTCACCACCCTCAATGGTGTCCAGCTGGCCTGCACAGCCTTCAACCGTGCCTTTTAGTTGGTCTGTGACACCCTCAACGTCTGCTCCTGTGCCTGCACCACCATCAAGCATGCCTGCCTCCCCTTACAGCACCACTGGTGTTGCCCTAGGTCTGGAACACCTCCAACATCTGCTAGGCCTGCACCGCCTCCAAGTGTGTCTCAACAGCTCTGGCCTCCTCGCCCCTGGTATTGTGGACATTTTGCCTGACCTTGCTGTCCACACCCTGCTTCCTTTGCTGGTGGGCCCCTCACCACCCCCATGGCCCAACATCCTGCAACCAGCCCATCTTCGATGCCAGATGTCCCTGCCACCATTGGGATGCTCAAGCTCCAGCACTGGTCTCCATTCCTGGACCTCTACCCAGACCAGACTTTGCTGCCCAGCTGTGTGGTGCTCTCTGTCATGGGGTCAAGCTTGGCTATGATGGACCTCTATGCTCCACCGCATGCCTTGATGTGGCCAAC
>CAKMYA010000061.1:0-14795 GCA_928869825.1 Ustilago lituana
CATGCCAGACATGTGAAATCGAAATCGATGTTAACTCGAAGTAAATGTCGATTTCATTTGAGTTCAAGGTTAACAGCCAGTAAACATCGATTTCACTTGAGATCGATGTTAACTGCATCTTATGCTCGATGTCAACTGACTGCCATTGCCACTCCATTCAGAGGTAATGCAGCACATTCATGGTAGCCTGGTGTGTGTCCTACACTTGACAGGAGTGGGCTAACTGTCCTCATGTAGGTATGCAGCACTGATAACTGCGCCATTGTCAGGGATGATGCTTGAGGCTGTACAATGCTGGTAGCCAGCATCATCATATAGTAATGGTACTGGTGAAGGTTCCAGGACTGTGGTGTAGGTTCCACCTGCACAGGTGAGGCCTGTGGTGCCAGTGGTGGTTCTGACTGCTGTCTATATGTTCTCCAACTCGAATGGAGGCACACTGAGTAGTAGCAATGCCTAAGATTGCTACTCTACAAGACAATGAGTGTATAGAGATACTAAACGTACTGACAAGTTAATGAATGATAGAGTGGATGAGGCCCTGCCTCTCCACTTGTACAGGAATGTATATATATATGCTGTGCTGCAGATGCTCCAGAGCATCCCTCCTCCAGCGTCAGGCCAGTGTCAGGGCCTGCCCCTTCTGTCCTAGAGACTCACCACTGGCCTCCAACCACTACCTCTTCACTGGCTCCATGGCCTTGAGCCAGTGTCAGCTCTCCTTCCTTCCTGCAGGTCCCCCTATCTTCGCAGGGGCCCCTGCACCTCACCCAGCCATTACTGGTTGGCCTAGGGTCATCAACAGCATCCTCCAGGTGCTGCTGACATCATGCTGATCACCTGCAACCCCTTTGGGGTGGTGCTGTCATAGTCATTGCTCATCATTTTCATTCCACAGTGTTGTACAGCCCTGTAGGCGAAATCGATGATAAGGCCTGCTTAACATCGATTTCATCTGAGATCGACTGTAAGATGCATTTAATGTCGATCTCAATTTGAGTTCAATTTTATGTCCTGTGACATTACCCCCATTTTCAGAGCTGAGCTCCTGCAAAGTAATGAAGTCCATTCAGAGCCTAATTCTTTGTGGCCTGTGCAGAAAAGGGTGGCCTGTATTCATGGTGTTGGTGGTGTTCCTTCCTTTCCTTTCTTCCTTCTCATCATCACCTACCACTACACCATCACCTACCATGTTGGCCCCCTCATCCAACCCTCTGTTGTGCTGCTCAACTCATCAGGCAGCTCCCATTGCTCCCTGCATGGCTCTCCATCACATGAGCTGTTGCTCCTCATCCCCTGCTGCTCCTGTGGCTCAAGCTCCTTCAGCTGTTAGTGGTGCCATGCCTATCTTGGTGCAGTTGGTGGGTGCCAGCCCTAACCCCTCTGATGGCGATATGGGCTCCACTGTTGGGCAGCCCACAGATCCTGCAGCACTGCACACCACTTCCAAGGTGGCTGTCATGCCCATCGAGGAAGCTGTGGCTGTCTGCTGGTGGAGTTGGCCTCACATGGCCCTCCTGCCCTCGAGCCTCTTTCCTGGGTGCACATGCACCCAGTGAGGAACATCAAGAGGGCTATGAAGCTGAGTTGGCTCGTTTGGAAAGCATTCCTGCATCTCCTGTGGTGCCTGGAACACCTGCATATGCTCCTCCACCCCCTCCTCCAGGCGTGGTGTGGAGGGATACCCCTTTGGATGGCAGGCACATGCCACCCCCTCTGGTACCCCTGTGCCATCCCTCTCCATCGCTGCTGGTGGCCCACATGCCAAGTTGGGCTGAGATGTAGCATGGACCCAGGTACTCTGGGCTCCAGTGCTGCTGATCTTGTATGCAGCTGGTCAGTACCCCAAGCTCTGGATGATTACTTGGGGTGATGCTGCAGATTGGCAAATCTGCAACATCATCATGTGTCATTTGACTGAGGGCTCGGTGCCTTGGCCCACCTGGTCCTGTGCTTGCTGCGAAGCACTCCAAATCCCATATGTACACCCTGTCTCCATCATCCCTGTTGTGTTGTGGCCATGTACTAACTGCTTGTTTCGATTCGGTGGCATAGGTGCTTCCCTTTGCTGTATGCAGACCCATTGGGTCAGTGATGCCATGTGCCCGCTTGTGTGTCCATTGCCATGCTGTGGGTATCACCCACTGCCATTGGGACATTGCTCACCACCCAGCACTTGTGTATCATGGTGACTTTCCTGGGTGGCAGCATGGTCATTGTGAGCACAGCACCAAGCGGGCCCACCTCTCGACATTGGAAAGTGTCAGTATGGGTAAGGTATGCCATGATGACCATGTCTACCCACCCACTGATGATCATCACTGGGCTACAGCCATGGTGTGGCTCTGGCACCTCAACAACACTGACTTTCCTGGCATCTTGCATGCTGTGCACCAGTACATGGTGGCTAACAGTGCACTCATGAGTGAGCACCAGCCCCATGAGTCTCGCACCTGCCCTGGCAGTCCTCCACCACCCATGGACACACCATTGTCCCCTCTGCCAGTCCCTGAGGGTGAGGATGGCAAACCCTTCTATGTTGACATGTAGATTTGTCCTCCTCCTGTACTGTGCTCATTCCTGTGAAATCCACTGCTGTTCTCCTTCCCCTTGTGTGTGCCTTGTGAGTGTCTGATGAGCTTTGACACTGAGACTGGAGCCTTCCTGGCAACTTTTCCTCCTGCAGGGCTGCCCTTTTTGAGATCGAGGATAAAGTTGCATAATCCTCAATTTTGTGTGAGATCAACTGTAACTCACTTTTAATGTTGATTTCATACAAGTTCGACTGTAACATGCTGTTAACATCGATTTCATGAAACTGAGGAGATGGCCCTATTCTCGAGCAGGGATGCCTCCCCCTCAAAACCTCATAGTCCTGGATGAGGTCAGGGCAATTGAGGTTCTCAGCAGGCTCCCAGGTCACCTGTTCCTTGGGATAGCCCTTCCAGAACACCTTGTACTGGAGCTGGCTGTGATGGGTTCAATGGTCAAGGATGTGCTCCACCTCATACTCCAGCTCATCATTGTGCAGCAGCAGTTGTATGGGAAGCTCGTGATGCCCTGCCAGTTGGCTCGCTGGCTGCTTCTCTAGCATGGAGATGTGGAAGATGTCATGGACTTTGAAGGTCACTGGAAGCTGTAGGCAGTATGCTTGCCAGCCAATGCATTCCAGGATGGGAAAGGGGCCAGCAAAGCAGGTGTCAAGCTTGGGACTGGGTCATCAAGTCTTCCAGTTCTTGCAGTTGATGTGAACGAGATCACCAACTTTGAATTCCATGTCCTTGTGCTTACAATTGTATTGCTCGACCATCCATGCTTGTGCTTGCTGATGGCTTCCTGGAGATACTTGATCCAGTCCTGGGCAGTCATGAGCCATTCATGCCATCCCAGGTCATGTACTCTGAGCTGCTCTGGGATTTCTGGGTGAGACTTGGGATTCCAGCTGTAGCATGCAAAGAACAGTGATATGCCAATGCTGCTGTGTACCATGTTGTTGTACATGAACTCAGCCATTGCCAGCAAGGTGCACCAGTTGTTCTGCTTGTAGTTGCAGTACATGCAGAGGTACTGTTCAACCACTTGGTTTACCTGCTCAGTCTGTCCATCGGTTTGTGGATGGTAGGCTGTGCTGAGGGAGTGGTTGATGCTGAGCAGCAGTGAACCTCTTCCAGGCTGCTGATATGAACTGCCATCCTCGATCAGAGACAATGTGGTCTGGTGCACCGAAACATATGAAGACCATGGCTTCTAAGAGCTTGGCAGTATGCTCCACAGTTGCTGACTTATGTGTCAGTGCTAGGACAGTGAACTTGGTAAGATGAATCAACCACAACTAGGATCAAGTCGTAGCCTTCTGAAGGTGGCAGTCCTTCGATGAAGTCCATGGAGATGGAGCCCCATGGTCATTTGGGGGTGGACAACAGTTGCAGAAGGCCATATGGCTGATGGCATGGGGCCTTGTACCATGTGCACACTGGGCAGCTAGCTATGTAGTCTGCTATCCATGCTGCCATGCATGGCCAGTAGTAGTGTCATTGCACTAGCTCTATTGTCATCGTGCCTGATGTGCCCAGCAGTTGGTCCATCATGGCACTGCAACATTACCATGTAGTGCAGGTGCTTGACCGATAGAGATTGGCCTTGTATCCTGGCCACACTCCTGGTGTCATTGCTACCCTGCCTGCCAGGCAGTGTGACCTTGGCACAACCAGGCAGCTGTTCTTGTACCACAAGCCATCCTTGAGCTCAAATTGGCCTTGATTGTACAGCTCTACTAGTTCACAGTTGAGGGGCTGGAAGGTCCTGATGAGCTCCTTGAATCCTCCTGCCACAATGTCTGCCATAGAGGGCAATGCCAGAGGTGTTTTGTGAGATCAATGATTATCATCCCTTACACTTGAACTTGATTGAGTTTGACAATTATGTGTGTTTTGGTTGAACTCATTTGAGATCGATGTTTAATGGTGTTTATCATCGATTTTGTGTCAGGTTTGGCAAATAGTCAGGCTGGCAGCAGCTGTCGGACATTATGCTCTCATTCTTCACCAGTGGGCTGCATATCGCTCTGCCTAGTCAAGGCGTCAGGTTCACCTGCTTTGTCCCCTGGCCTGTATTGTAGAACGAAGTCAAAATCGGCTAGTAGTACTGCCCATTGAGCTTGCTGACTGTTGATGCACCATTGAGACTTGAAGTACTTGAGCACTTCATGATCTGTGAGGATGTGAGCTGCGATGGCAGGCCTGCCAGCATATGGCACCACTGGGTCAGGCATGCCACCACTGCAAGCAATTCTTGTCATGGATCTTGTAGTTCTGCTCTGCTGAATTCATCTTGTGAGAATAGAAGGCGATCGGATGCCATTGTCCCTCATGCTCTTGTTTGAGGACTCCAGCTATAGCATAGTTGCTGGCTTCAGTCTCCATTTGTGTGGGCAGGTGGTAATCGAAATGGTGGAGTACCCTGCTGATGTGAATGCTGTGATGAGACTGTGGAATGCCCTCTCTGCCTCCTCTGGCAGCTTGAACTTCTTGAAATGCTCGGTTGGCTTGACCAGCAACATGAGTGGCCTCGCAATGCATGCGAAGTGCGAGATGAATCGTCGATAGAAGTTGGCAAAGCCAAGGAAGCACTGGATGTTGTGGATTGACTCAGGGACCAGCCATTCCTTAATGGTCTGTACCTTCGCTTCATCCATCTTGATTCCTTGCAGCATGATAACATAGCCTAGGAACTCGATGGTCATGGTGTGGAACTCACATTTCAACAGCTTCATGAAGAGTCGGTGCTTGCATAGTCACTGTAGCACCTCTCATATGTGGCTGACATGCTCCTTCAGGTGGTTGCTGAAGATGAGGAAGTCATCTAAGTATACCACCATGTAGATACTGAGGATATCATGGAAGATACCATTAACCAGTGACTGAAAGTGTGAGGGAGCATTCACCAGTCTGAACAGCATGATGAGGTACTCATAGAGCCTGAGTTGGGTACTGAAAGCTGTCTTCCATTCATTGCCATCTGCAATGCATACCAAGTTATATGCTGCCTTGAGATCCAGCTTGCTGTAGACCTTGGCCTTCTGCAGTAGGAAAAGCTGCTCCTTGATGAGGGGTAACAGGGCATGATTCTTCACTGTCCTCATTGAGGCCTCAGTAGTCGATGCATAACTGGAGGCCTCCATCCTTCTTCAGTATGAAGAGCACAGGTGAGCATGCTGGACTTTTCGATGGATGGATGAAGCCCTTCATGATGTTCTCATCAAGGTATTTGCACAACTCTTCCAGCTCTTTGGGTCCCTGTAAGTACAGAGGCCTGCAAGGTGGCTGAGTGCCCAGCAGTAGCTCAATTGAGAGATCATGGTCCATCCTTGGAGGCAACTTGTCAGCTTCAGTCTTGCAGAAGACCTGGTGAAGATCCTGATACTCCTCAGGTATCTCCTTCGCCTTTGGCTCCTCCTGAGGTTCAACCTCCATCTCGATACCTTTGTCATTGCCTGTAGGGACAAAGCCATACATGGGTACTGTGGTGGGATCGATGTCCAGGAGCATGCATCCTATGGGACCATCACAGAGCTGCTCATATGAGCTGTTCAGTGGAGACAAACTCGTTCCCATGAGCTATGAGATTGGTTGCTGAAATCGACATTAAGGGCACATTATCTTGGATCTCAATTGAAATCGAAGATATGCAGTGTTTATCATCGATTTCAGATGAAATCGATGGTAACTGCCCCTAACTTCGATTTCGAGGTTGGGCCAGAAATCAAGAGTACTGGTGTGCCAATCTACCCTGGGCCTGAGTTTCCTGAGTAGCTCATAGCCTAGGATGACATTGTAGTCATCGATGTCTGTCACCTCTGCTTCAAAGGGCCGACTAGGTAACCTCCTATGCCTGTGGTGACTGAGGCAGCACTGTTGATCTGTAAGGTATGACCAGTAATACCATGAATGCTTCTTTTGTGTATGGGTTTTGTGGGTATTTGATGGGTCGAAATGAATGTATGAGCAATTATAGACACTCCAGCACCTGTGTCAGCCAGCATTCAAGCTGGGTGACCAGCAATGGTCCTGTCAATCTCAAGTACTGGCTTTTGTGACGCTGCAGAGAAACAGAAATGATGGTCTTGATATGTACAGTGTGATGACAAGGATGGGTTTAGGGCAATGCATGCCATCAATGCACTGTCCCATGCCCATTTCCCTGGTCAGCATTGCCTTCCTGGGCTTGGGCAATCTCCTCATCCTTGTTGGTGTAGGCAGCCAGGTCAATGTCAGCCTCCTGGTTGCCTTCCTCAGATGCCTCTTCATCATCTTCAGCATCTTCAGCTTGCTTGTTGATGGCATAGATGTGGCTGCTCTGTGGAATGGGGCTGCAAGGCACACCTGGTGGACAAGATACCCTGGGCATGGCCTTGGGACAGTTGTGCTGCCAATGACCTGTCTGGCCACATAGGCTGCACTGGTCTGGTCCGAAGGTGGTGCTGCTGACATTGGTTACTGGCAGCTTCTGAGCTAAGTGAGGAGGCAAGGGCCTCCTAGGAGCAGTATTAGGTACAGCTCCACTATGCTGACCCCAACTGCTTGTCCTGTTGCTAATTGGTGGTGCCTCCTTCCCTTTTCCCTTGTCCATGGTGGGCGCTGCCATGCTAGCAGGATGAGCTGGGGTTGAGAGGAGGCATGCATTGTTGGCATCCAAGGTTCAAATGCAGTCAATACTTTCCATGTTGCGATACCATTCCCAGAGGTCAGAAGGGGGATTGCACTCAAACTTTTGATGCATCCTGGTGGTGAGGCCCATCTTGAAGAGACCCATGATGAGCTTAGGGTTTCCATCAAGGCCTGCACGGTTTGCTAGGTCCTGGAAACGTTCAACATAGTGAGTGGCCATGCCTGGTTCATCGCTGGTTTGATGGAGGATGGAGAGCTCAGCATAGGTGGTGAATGAATCGACCGTTTGACCGAACTGGTCCCTCAACCAGGCACAGAACATGTCCCAGTTGTGGAACAGCTGTCCTTGGAGCTTAGGGTTGACCTGAAGCTTGGAATCCCACTATTCCTTGGCTGATCCTTCCATTCATTCCAATGCAATGGCCACTCGATGTTGATGGCTTGTGATACCATACTGAGTGAACCAGTTGTTGGCCTTGATGAGGAAGAGCTCAACATCCTTGGTGTCCAGCTTCGGAAACAGGATCTTCATATCTGCAGGGAGTGCCTTAGGTTCCTGGCCCTCACCCTTGAACACAGTGATGGGCTTGAGAGGCTCATGATGATGCCTAGGACCCATGGGGGTCACATAAATGTCGATGTTGCTGAACTCTGCAGGCCATGCCTTTGCCATGGACCTAGGTGTCAGTGTTTGGGGATCCTCTTCTTGCACAAACCTGGTCTGAGCCATCATTGGCTCGCCAAGAGAAGGAGCTGACCTTGTCTGGCCTACTGGTGATGGTGTAGCTGGCTCTTCACCTTGGTACAACCACCAATTACCTAACATGGCTTCCTGCCATTCTTGGTTTGCTTCAGCTTCTTGATGCTGTTGCTCCATCATCTGCTGGAGCATGGCTACCACCGACCTGAGGTCGATGGCTCTGAGGTGCTCCTCAGCCTGATCATCAGGTGCCATAGTGAACATGGGGCACTGCTTGAATGATCCACTCTAATGTCAGCAGTCACACACCAGACACATGAAATCGATGTTAACTTGAGGTAAATGTCGATTTCATTTGAGTTCGAGGTTAACAGCCAGTAAATGTCAATTTCACTTGAGATCAACATTAACTGCATCTTATGCTTGATGTCAACTGACTGCTGTTGCCACTCTGTTCAGAGGTAATGCAGCATGTTTGCAGAGTGCTTGGCATGAGTGCTAGCTTCACTAGAGCTCAGCAGTCATGTGACAGTGCACATGACAGTACACATACTGCAGCTGTGCAGCCATGTAGCCCCCTTTGATCAGCTCAGTTCTTCTCACTCTCATTCTCTCTCTCCATCATCTCAGTCTCTGCTGGTTGTGATTGCACACCAGCACCTTTTTCAACAGACACCATCCCTGCACCACCCTCACCTTGGACACCACCATCTTCGTCACCTCAACACTCTGCTCGCCATCAGGCTTGAGCGCAACCACCTCCACACCTCCGTTCTGACTTCCTTAGCAGATCCATCCACTCCAACCCCCTCAGGATTTGTCGTTGCTGGCACCTAACCCCCTCCTGGACCTCAACACCTACACCCCCATCGCACGGTTCCCCTTTCCTTCCCCCTCCTTCACTTGCTCATGGCACCACTCCTGCTGTGTCCCAGCCCTCCACTTTTCCCCTCTTCCACCCACAGGCCTAGTCATTGTGCTGTAGCGAGGAGCTCAAGCACAGGCCTTGACACTCGGCTGCACCATGTGGGTTGGTTGCCCATGGTTGACTTGACAACAGCAGCTCGCCACAACTGACACAGTAACGAAACTGCATCCAGCAGGCTCTGTTTAGCAGAGTAGCTCACCCTGGTGTGATGAGCTGGGAACACCCTTGTGTGGTGGTGACATGCAACACATCTCTTGCATGATTACTGTGAGCTCACCACTCACACTTCATCATCTGTGGCTTTCACCCTGCAGCAACAGCACCACCAACACTTGTGGTGAACACAATCACTGTGTAGCTCAGCAGTGTCAAGACCTGGTCTCGATGAGCGAACGTGCTGGCTTTGCTGCTGTTGATGGCTGCAGGCACCTCAGGTAGTGGTCTGGCACACCCCCTCAAGCTCTGTCACAGTCTCCCCAACTTGCTCTGCAGGCTGTGTAGCTTGGCCTAGCACCATTACACATGCCCTCATGAGCTTCCCACATGGCGCTGAACAGGGCTTGCATTCATTGCAAGAGGTCTTTCACACTCAACCACTTCATCGGTGTTCACAGCAACACTATCTCGACCTGTGCTCATTGTCACAGCAAATCGCCTGAACCCCACACCACCTCACAACCCTCTCGCTGGCTGCACACACTCTCAGTGGCAGCTCAGAGCATCGCTCATGCTCACCCCCTAGCTCTTCACCACTCTCCAGCCATCATCGGTATGCAGACACTTCACCATTGTTGATTGCAGCACTCGAAGCACATATCATGCACCAGCTGGAGATGTGCCTTGACCAGTGCTTCGCTGAATTGTTGGAAACCCTCCATGCCACTCAGCCTCCACCTCCTCCAAGCCAGCAACCCCTCCACCTCCCTCCACCCTTGCAATGTTGGGCACCATGGCAACCACTGCTGCAGGTGCTACTCTATCCTCAGCAGGTGAGTTGACCAACCCCATCTCCTCCTCTCACTGCTTCCCATGGGTCCCAGTTGATGTTGCTGAGAAGGTTGTGCAAGACAAACTGCACCCTGAAGACCTGGTCAAGCTGCACAACCCAGAGTCCAAGGTCTCAAGGAAGCACCTCAACCTACAGGCTTCATTGTCAAGGAGGCCAGCTGCACCTTGCCAAGGACACAGCTGACATGTGCACCTCAGCATTTCTCTGTGCGATTCCCAACATCACTGCTCTTGCTCAAGTCTGGTTGGCATACATGGCCATCTGAGTGCACCACACATGCAACTACAAGCTCAATGAGGCACTCCTCACTCACCTGGAGTACCTCATCAACTGCGAAAGCACATATACTTGGCATGCGGTAGTTGACTACCACCTCACCATTTGCAGACTTTGTTTTGGCACCAGTGCCATGCATGAGTGGGCTGATGTGCAGAACAACATTGCCAATCATGTACTTCTGCCAAACCCAAGGGTCCCCAATACCGCCTCATCCTCCTCGCACAGGTGTGACAACACCTTGAGCAACACCAAATGCTCAAGTAGACCAGCAGCCTGTCACAGGACATAAAAATCGAAGTTGAATCGAGATCGATGTTAAACACATCTTATGGTCAATCTCAGATGAAATCGATGTTAAGCAGGCCTTATTGTCGATTTCGCCTACAGGGCTGTACAATGCTGTGGAATGAGAATGACAAGCAATGACTATGATGACACCATCCCAAATGGGTTGCAGGTGGTCAGCGATGATGTTGGTAGCACCTGGAGAATGCTATCAATGACCTTAGGCCAACCAGTAATGGCCAGGTGAGGTGCAGGGGCCCCTGCGAAGATAGGGGGGACCTGCAGGAAGGGAAGGAGAGCCCAACACTGGCTTGAGGCTGTGGAGCCAGTGAAGAGGTATTGGTTGGAGGCCAGTGATGAGTCTCTAGGACAGTGGGGCAGGCCCTGACACTGGCCTGACACTGGAGGAGGGATGCTCTGGAGCAGCTGCCACCAGCATACATATATACACATGCCTTGTGTGAGTGGAGAGGCAGGACCTCATCCACTCTATCATTCATTTACTTGTCAGTACATTTAGTATCACTACACTCACACTCATTGTCTTGTAGAGTAGCAATCTTAGGCATTGCTACTACTCAGTGTGCCTCCATTCGAGTTGGAGAACATATAGACAGCAGTCAGAACCACCACTGGCGCCACAGGCCTCACCTGTGCAGGCAGAACCTACACCACAGTCCTGGAACCTCCACCAGTACCATTACTATACGATGACACCGACTACCAGTGACATACAGCCTTGAGCATCATCCCCAATGATGGCAGCACAGTTCATCAGTGCTGCATACCTACATGAGGACAGTTAGCCCACTCCTGTCAAGTGTAGGACACCCACTAGGCTACCACAAATGTGCCACATTACCTCTGGATGGAGTGGCAATGGCAGTCAGCCAACATCGAGCATAAGAGGCAGTTAATGCCAATCTCAAGTGAAATCGACATTTACTGGCTGTTAACCTCGAATTCAAACGAAATCGATGTTTACCTCAAGTTAATGTCGATTTCACATGTCTGGTGCACAACTGCTGACACAGCTGCAGGATCAAGCTCCGAGACCTGCAGGTGCTTCAATGCCAGTCACGACTGCCAGGGCTGCACTTGTGCTCACACATGCCTGCACTGCAGCGGCCCCCACCCTCTCCCATCCTGCCCCAACTTCGCACACAGCAGGAAGACCATCACTTCTGTCAAGAAGGCCCAATAATGGTGAGTCTGGCCCCTCACTCAGGCAACATGCCTCACTGCAGGTCCATGCCACCTCAAGCATGCTTCCCTTGGCTCTGCTGCCATCAAGAGTGTTGACACAGGCTATGCTGTCTCCAAGTGCACCTTCCCAGCCAACACAGCTGTCAACCATGTTCATTCAGGCTGCACCACCTTCAAGTGCATTCTCCCAGGCTGCACTGCCTCCCAATGCGACATCTTCACAGGCTGCGCTGCCTCCAAGTGCATCATGTCCACCCCTGGACTTCTTCACCTCAACTGGCATTGTTGACATATCATCTGACCTTGCCTCAACACTCCTGGCCTCTTTCCTTACAGGCCCACCCCCTCCACCTTGCCCCAACACATGGTGCAAGAAGCCCATCTTCGACACCACCAACACACCAGCTACAACCAGCATGCTCGACATTCGATACTGGTCTGACTTCTTAGACCTCTATCCTGACCAAGTCTTTGCTGCACAACTGTGTGGAGCCCTCCAGCATGGCATGAAGATAGGCTACTCCAGTCCTCTCCACCACACAGCAAGGCTGGAGGTCACCAACCTCCCCATGGATGATGCTGGCACCCAGCACATTGTCTGGGAGATTCAAGCATGCACATTGGAAGGTCATCTTCGATGGGTTGCCAACCCTGAGGAGATACTTCTCATGTGCTTGCCAGTAGGCATAGTCCCTAAGCTGCACAGTGACAAGTTGCACACAATCTATCACTTGTCGCACCTGAGATGGCCAGGAACGCATCTGCCCTCTGTCAATGACAGCATCGACACAGCTTTTGTCACCATCCACTACGAGAGCTTAGACACCATCTTAGACTTTGTCTGTGAGCACCCTGGTGCTTCACTTTGGAAAGTGGACTTGGAGGATGCATTCAGACATGTTATAGTCACCAACAGTGAAGCTCACCTCAGGGGCATTCACTTCCAGGAACAGCACTACCAGGAGTGCACCCTGGCCTTTGGTGGATGATCCTCCCCATTCCTTTTCAACCTCTTTGCTGAATTCCTGCACTGGCTATTAGCCTATGCCTTGCAGTCAGCCTCATCAACATTGATGTCCCATTCTGACATCTCTCACTATCTCGATGACTTCTTTGGAGCATCAGACGCTTCAGCAAACCCCAACACACTGGTCCACACTCTCAGTTTGTCAGCAGCAGCTCTAGGTTTCAGAATCAGTCAGAAGAAGATGATCTGGAACACTACCCACCTCGAGATCCTCAGCATCAAGCTTGATTCCATCCACCAGACAGCTTTGATAACCCCACAATGCTGCCAGTGCATCCTACAGTTGTGCCAGCAGATCCTCGAGCACAACAGAGCATCTTTACTTGAACTACAGCAAGTGGCTGGCCACCTTCAGTTTGTGATGAGGATTGCTCCACACAGCTGTGCCTTCCTGCATCAACTCTATGATGCAGTGAAGGCACATTACAAAACTCCCTTTGGCTGTTGCATCAGCCATGCTACACGTGACAAGCTGCACTGGTGGATTGCCACCCTGCACTTGTGGGATGGCATGTCCCTTTTGCAGCTGTCACCACTCATCATTGAGCATGTCTGGTTGATGCATCTAAACAAAACATTGGTGCACATCTCAGCACTATGGACAATCCTGGCTGCTTTCTCGTGCAAACTCTCTTGCTGACATCACCAAAAGGACATCTGCTTCCTCAAGCACTAGCCATGCTTGAGGCTCTATGCCACTTCTCACCCCTCTGGTCTGGCCCTCGGCATGTTGTCATCCATGTTGACAATGAGAACATCAAGTTTGGCCTCTGGAAAGGCTCAATTCAGGACCTGTTGACACAGACCCTCTTCCACACAATCTTTGCTCTATGCTTGCAGTGACACATTGACCTGGTACCTGTCAAGTCAGCTCTGAAGACAACATCCTTGCTGATGCACTCTCTCACTGCTGCTTCACCTTCATCCAGCAGCGCTATCCACGAGCCTTCTCCCTGCTGTGATTCAACAGCAGCAAGGCAGCCAACCACCTCAGTCATTCCTTGTTGCACAACCTCTCAGCTGCTGCAGGCTTCCTCTTGTGGAATGGCCTCGCCAGCAGCACACGAGCCTGCTCCAGCACAGTCTGTGCCAACTTTGCCACCTTCACAGCTTCTCATGGCTGCCAGCCCTTCCCTGCCACTGACACACTCCTCATTGAGTGGGTGGCTGCTCAACACATCGCTAACAAGTTGTATGGCTCTGTCAAGCATGACCTCACCATCCTCAAATCTTGGCACATCGATCTTGGCCTCGCCACAGCTGTTTCAACTCTGAGCGCCTGGCCAGAGTTATTCGAGGGCTCAAGCATGTTGTTGGTGACCCCTCCCAGTTGCCAAGCTGCCAATCACACTCCCCTCCTCTGCCTGCTCATCTGAGCCCTCCCTGAGGTCTGCCCTTCCCAACACAACTGACACATGTTCAGAGTGGCGTTTTGCCTCGCATTTGCTTGCTTCTTGTGTGCTGGTGAGCTTACTTGGGAAACAGAAGCTGCTGTCAACCTCCTTACAGTTGGGGCAGTCTCGTTCGCTGCTGACAAGTCATATGCCACCATCACACTTCCAGTGAGCAAGACAGACCCTTTCCAGCAGGGCATGACACTCACAGTGCCAGCAGTGCATCTCTCCACCTGCGCTGTTGCTGCTCTCCATGTCATCTGTCAGTCTCACCCATCATCTGCCCTGCTCTTCATCCTTGAGCATGGCCAGCCCTTCAGCCACAGCACCTTCACCAGCATGCTCCGAAGCTGCCTCCAGGCCTGTGGCATCTCGCCATCGGCCTATTCAGGCCACTCTTTTCGTCAGGCTGCCACTTGGGCTGCCACCAATGGTGTTGACAGCGACACCATCTGAGGCCTGGGCAGATGGTGCAGTGACTGCTTCAGGTGGTATATCGACAGGTCAGCTGCTGAGTGTGCATCTACCACTGCTCAGGCCCTCTACACTGGTGCTGATCACCCCTCAACCTTGCCACATCAACTTGGCATGATCTCTGATGGTTTCATGCAGCCTTCTGGGGAGTCTGCTTCTGATGCTCTCCAGCCTCCACTCACAACTGATACACCATGTGGTTCGCTGCTCATACTGCATAGTGGCCATGGCTGGGAGCTCACAGGCGACTCCACTGAGTTAGGCAACCATCTTTCTTCATCTCTGCATCCCATCTGCCCTCCTGTCTGTGCACTGGATCATGAACAG
>CAKMYA010000062.1:0-29009 GCA_928869825.1 Ustilago lituana
CCACACAATCATGGTGAGATGTGTCTAATGCTTCTCATTCTACTTACATACACAGTTCACCTAACAGAAAGTAGTTGTAAGATGAATCAAATGGGTCATGGACCTCACTTATGCATGCATGCATCCAAAGTGAGCAAGACAGCTTTGCCAAGCTCAAAATGTGCAAGTAAGAGGTGTACCAAAACCTCACTATTGAATATCACTTTACCCAATTGTTATTTCCAGAACACATTCTGGTGAGGTCTGGATCAAGGGCAAGGCAGTGAGCACAGTGTGTTCCAATATTCAAACTTGTCCTCTTTTGTGCATGAGTTTAGCACCTCAAGCATGACTCAGTTGATATCCAATGAACAGCTTTTTGCACAAGCTATAGAGAAACCAACAGTCAAATGTTGCAGTTGAGTTCCAGAGCTGAGCAAGAGACAATGGGATTGAAGAAAACATGCACTGATCAAGAAGTAAAGTGACAGGACACAAATGATGAATGCAAGCAGACTGGAGGAGGGGAAGATAGCAGAGTGCAACCAGTATCAAGGGAAGAATGGAAGTTATGCAAGTCTCAGTGCAGTGAGAAGATGGTTGAATGTGAAGACATCTTGAGCAGAGGATTGACTGCTGAGCACAAGTCAGTTGCAGAAGACTGTAGAGTAGAAATGGTGCCAGCAGGGTTGGACAGCTGGCTTACCTGCATCATGGAAGATGAGCTCAACTGCAAGATGAGTTGGTTGATGGTTGAAAAAAAAGAGTCAAAGAACAGCACTGAAAGAGACTCAGGAGACCAGGGGAGGAGAGCATTATGCTCATGGGGTCTGAAACCTTGGGCTCACCAGGTACAGTGATGTCAGTAGAGGTCATGGGTGGGTAATTGGGCATGGTGGTGTCTGATACATCACTGGTGGGCTAGAAGGATTCCAGTAATGCTAAGATAGTCTGGTATTCCACCTACTAAGTGAGTAGAGTAAAATACAATTGATGAAGTCATGAGCAAGGGGCCTGGCTGCCTGGCCAGGGCCTAAATACCCTCCAGTCAATTGCCACAGTCAGTTGGTACCCCACTGGGGCTGATGCAGCTGGCAGCAGCTGCTGCAGTTGGTCTCAGACCTGGAGCTCTCCATCCCACACTCAGCTGGGTCCACTGATCTCATCACTCTCATTGGGTTTCTGATGCCCCTATTGGGCACAGCCCATCCACCAGGTCAGTGGGGACCACATCATAACATTACCCCCAGGGTAGGTGCATATCCCTGTCACCCAGTAGCTCATTTGCCCCTTCACCCAGCAGACCAAACCTTAATCCATCAATGCATTCATATCCATTCCACAGTGCACTGTGGCATGCACACTGATTGGCCAGCTGCTGCACAGTGCAATGCTTTGTGCAGGCTATGCTGAGGCAGGTGGGATTGGTGCACATCTGACTGAGCCCACCAGGAGGGCTCCAAAAGGGATATATAGAGGGGGTCTGGATGGATTCATCCACCCTCCCTCTTCTCTTCTCTCCACATTCTCCCCCTGGCCCCCTCCCTTCTCCACTGATCCCTGGGCACCCCCT
Source organism: Ustilago lituana (assembly GCA_928869825.1). NCBI lineage: Eukaryota > Fungi > Basidiomycota > Ustilaginomycetes > Ustilaginales > Ustilaginaceae > Ustilago > Ustilago lituana. The sequence goes on from CAKMYA010000062.1 coordinate 1,553, forward strand.
CAGTGCCCAATGAGCTCCCCTTAGCTTGCCATCCCCTGATCCCAGTGGCCTGGTGGCTCCACCACCAGCCACTGATGAACATGCTTGTGGATGAGTCTGGTGGTGCTCCCACTGAGGTTGTGGACAAGTCCAGTGGTGCTCCCACCAAGGTTGTGGATGAGTCTGGTGGTGCTCCCACTGATGTGGCTGAGTCCAGCATTGCCCCACTGGGCCATGCTGAAGAGGGTGACATTGTGTTGCTCACCCTGGAGGGTCCTGGTGGTGCTCCCACCAGGTCTGCAGATGAGTCCAGTGGTGCTCCCACTGAAGCTGGCAGGGCAGTAGTGCCCCCTGCCAGGTCTAGGCCTAGTGCCCCCAAGGGTCTGGTGGATGAGGAGGCAGCCTGCTGAGCCCAGGTGGCTGCCCTGTTGGCTGACTGGGGTGGTGCCCATGTTGGTGACCCTGTTTGCCTGGATGCCCTGATGCAGGAGGTCCAGGTGATGCTGATGCACACCAATTATGGCATCTGCATCAGGTGCCTGAATGCTCACATGCCACCAGGCTCCCCCTTGCCTGACTGCATGCTGTCTGTGCCTGGCATGGCCCTGGTGAACCAATTTGAGCAGCACCCCACTGGGAGCCCACTCGATGGGCAACCCACTGCCTGCTGGTGCTGCCAGGATGCCAGGTACCTCTGTGACTGGTACAGTCAGATCCTGATGATGCTCAAGCAGCATGAGGGGGCCTTCTGGCAGGAGGCCTACCTGGAGTTGCACCTGGTGGGTAAATGGCCAAACCTGATCATGTCCTGGCAGCAGTTCACCATGGATGAGCTGTCCCCCAGGCTGGCCACTGAGTATGAGGCAGCATGTATGCACAACTGGGCAGCCACTCAGGAGAACCAGGGTTCGAAAACCCTGCCCAGGGCTGGTCCCTCCACCACCACAGCACAGGTTCCAGAGGCCCCTGAGGTGCCACTCCAGGTACCTGTGGCAGCCAGTTCCATCTTGGGTGTGGCCTGATGAGCCTGTGGGAACCATGGCCAGGTGAAGTCCAAGCCCTTGCTGCCTCCACCCCTGCCTGCCTTCTCCAGGACCTTGTGACTGGAGACTGGGTACAGAGCACATCACCCAGACCTGGCAGGCCTTGGCATACCTGGCCAACTGCACCCTGGCTACCGAGCAGGTCCTGCACCACACACAGGTGGCAGCAGTCATGCAGGGGGTAAACTGGTCCACATGGGATGGCTCGGTCACCACCCTCCTGCTGAACCACAGCAGCTTGGCCTGGGATGCATCCCAGTGGTTTGGGACCTGTCAACAGCACCTCTGGGCTACCTGACCAGGCCCTCAGTCATCGCTTCAGCCTGCCACCCTGCTCCCCCAGCCTTGCAAGCAGCAAGACCTCCCCAGCAGCCTGCTCCACCACCTCTGGTGCAGATGATCTCATCAGATGAGTCATCCATGAAATTGATGCGAGCTGGGTTGCTGGAGCCCTCGCTGGCCCCCTTGCCATCACCCCTGCCTCAGCCTGCCCCCAGTCCTCTGCCCATCTGTGTGAGGTTGCCCAGTCAGGGACTGGGTCCCAGCACCCAGCTCCAGCCTGGGACATGCAGTGCCCTGGTGGCCTGGCCAAGGGTAAGGGAAGGCCTGGGAGGGGGCCCAGTCCCCATCAGACCTGGCCTGCTGGCCAGGTGAACTCACCCATTGATGAGGCTGGACCTTTGTGTCATCAAGGGTGGTTGCCCTCACTGGAGGTCCACCAGTACCATGACCAATTGCTGTCACCTGGTACCCATCTGCAGAATCGCCAGGCCCAGGCACTGCTGCCACCACCCTGGCAGCCCCCACCACCCCTGCCCAATTCCATGGACAAGACCAAGTAGCAGCCCTGGGCACCCAGTGGATATTTGAATCATGTAGTTAGTGTGGGCAGGTACCTGATAGAGGTGCCTGCAGAATGAATTCCCATTTTGTGTTTGTCTCTGTGTGAGGGCTGTGGTGAGAATGAGCATGACAACCATCTGGTGAGCCTGAGAGTACCCCAGGTATCCAGTGAGTGGCCAGGCCTTGCCTGCTGCATGAGTGGGTACCTGGTTAGTGTGCCTGCAAGAGGGCAGGGGCCCTGTTGTGCTTGCAGTGCTTGCCAACATGGCCATTACTGGTGGGAATGTGTCCACAGTGCTCTTGGGTCTTGGAACAGTGGGCAAGCCCCTTGACATGTGTATGGGGGGGTGGCCTTGATGGTGCTGGTTGCTGTTGCCACTGGCATCAGTGGCAGCAACCAGCCCAGCATCGCTGTGCTCAGGTCTGGGCACTGCACCTGCGGTGCTTTCTGACATGACCATTGCCAGCAGAAACATGTCCACAGTGCTTTTGGGTCTTGGAAAGGTGGGCACACACCTTGACATGTGTATGGGAGGGCAGCCTTGATGGTACCAGCTGCTGCTGCCACCAGCATCAGGGGCTGCAACCGGCCCAGCTATGCAATGCTTGGGCCCAGCTGTCTTCTGGTGGTCAGGGCAGGGGTGCCCCATCCACCATCAGGTGAGGGGCTGGGGGCCCAGCATACCCAGGTGTCCCTGGTGGAACTCTGCAATGAGTTCCTGACTGTTTTCAAGGTTGGCCTCCAGCTCCCATGTGGGATTGGCATATCCTGACCACTTAACATGGTATTGGAGGCCCTGGCAGGCCTGGTGAGATGCTAGGATCTCTTCAACCTCAAACTCTTCATGGTCATCCTCTAATGACCAGGCCAGTGGAGCATGAGGAGACAGCCAGGTATCCTCCAGGTATGGCTCGAGAAGGCTAACATGGAACACCAGATGTACTTTCCAGTGGGACAGCACATCGAGCTGGTAGGCCCAGCTTCCAACTGCATTGAGCACCCAGAAAGGCCCTGCAAGAGGGTTGGCCAATTTTCACAATGGGCAGTCATGCTTGAGGTGTTGAGTCTGAAGCATGACCTGGTCACCCCAGTGGAAGGACCAGTCCATCCTGGAGTGGTTAGCATATTTGGCCATGGTGGCCACAGCAGCAGTGATGTTCTGCTGGCAGCAGTCAAGAAGGGCCAAGAACTGGGCAGCTGAAGGGGGCTCACCACCTGGGGAGAGGGCTGGAGAGCCCAGCAGGGTCTTCAGGGTAAAACCAAAAAGTGGGAGGGATGGCAGGAGCCCAGTGGTGGCCAATGTCCAGTTGTTCAGGGTGAGTTGGGCATAGGGCAACCAGGTGGCCCAGTCATCCTGCTGATAGTTGATGTAGAAATGAAGGAAGACTTCCAGAGACTGGTTGGTACACTCAGTCTGCCTGTCCATCTGAGGGTGATATGCAGTGGAGAGAGAGGCCTGGGTACCAAATGCAGTGAGGACAGCAGACCACAGGGTGGTGATGAAGGTGTGACCACAGTCCAATACAATGTTGTCAGGCAGGCCAAAATAGCAGAAGACCTGCTTGGCAAGTAACTGGGCCAGATCAGGCATGGTGTCATCCTTCCAGGCTGGTAGGAATAATGTGTACTTTGTGAGGTGATCGACCACAATGAGGATGGAGTTGTATTGCTGACCACCAGTCACCAAGGCCAGTAGTCCCTTGATGTGGTCCATCAACAGTGATGTGAATGGCCAGTCTGGTGCTGGGAGCAGGAGGAGGAGGCTGTAGGGCTTGTGCCTCAGGGCCTTGGCCCATTGGCACATGGCACATGTGGTGACATACCAGGCAATGTCCTGCTGCAGGGTGGGCCAGTGGTGGTGTCATTGGACCAGGTCCACCATGGCCATGACACCCAGGTGGCTGGCTGTCAGGTGGTCATGGTAGCACTGCAGGATTCCCTGTATCTCTTTTGGTGAGGGAAACAGACTGGTGGTGCCACCCCCAGACTCGGTGGGAGTAACAGCCCCCCAGTGAGCTGCCAGTGCAGTTGACCCAAGATTCCCATCGCTGAACAGATGTGATGGCAACAGGGTGAGTGTCACAGGACATAAGGTCGAAATCGATTTGAGATCGACATTAAACACATGTTACAGTTGATCTCAAATGAAGTTGATGTTAAGTGGGCCTTATCATCGATTTCACCTACAGGGCCATATGATGCCATGGAGTGACCATGACAAGCAATGACTACAAAGATGCCACCCCAGGCTGGTTGGGAAAGACCAGTGATGGAGTTGGCAGTGTCTGGAGGACGCTGCTGATGACTCTGGACCAACCAGTAGTGCTTGGGTAAGATGCAGGGGCCCCTGCATAGATAGGGGGACCTGCAGGAAGGGAGGAAGAGCTCAACACTGGCTTGAGGCCATGGGACTAACAAAGAGGTACAGGTTAGAGACCAGTGATGAGTCTCAAGGACAGCAGGGCAGGCCCTGACACTGGCCTGACACTGGTGGTGGGATGCTCTGGAGCAACCACCACCAGCACACACATATATATACACATTCCTTATGTGAGTGGAGAGGCAGGGCCTCATCCACTCTATCATTCACTTACTTGTCAGTACATTTAAGTATCCTCACTTTCTTTGTCTTGTAGGGTAGCAATCTTAGGCATTGCTTTCACTCAGTGTGCCTCTGTTTGAGTCGGAGTACATAAAGGCATCAGTCAGAACCACCACTGGTGCCACAGGCCTCACCTGTGCAGGTGGAACCTACACCATGGTCCTGGAACCTTCACCAGTACCATTACTATACAACAATGCTGACTAGCAGCATCATACAGCCTCAGGCATCATCTCCAACAATGGCAGCACAGTTCATCTGCACTGCATACCTACACAAGGACAGTTAGCCCACTCCTGTCAAGTGTAGGACACACACCAGGCTACCACGAACATGCTGCATTACCTCTGAACAGAGTGGCAATGGTGGTCAGTTGACATCGAGCATAAGGCACAGTTAACATCGATCTCAAGTGAAAGCGATGTTTACTGGCCATTAACCTCAAACTCAAACGAAATTGACATTTACCTCGAGTTAACTTCGATTTCATGTGTCTGGCACATGACTGCTGACAGTGAGGATGTTGGTGGGATCATTGCAGCTGGCTGGGTCTGCCATGCTAGGGTGCCTGTCCAACTGGCATGAGAGCATGTCCAGTCAGGTAGCCTGGGTGCCTGGGTGATAAGTGATCTTGAAATCGAACTCACTGAGGCCCACACTCCACTGGGCCTGCCAGCAGTTGAGTTTCCACTTCATCTGGAAGTACTGGAGGGCCTGGTGGTCAGTGAGTACTTCAAATGGTGCCTGGAGGCCATGGAGGTAGTGCCACCATTCAGTAAGAGCATCAACAATCATGAGGAGCTCCTTGTCATGTATCTCGTAGTTCTGTTTGGCTGGTTGCATCTTCCAGGACCAGTATGTGACCAGGTGGAGCTGGTGAGTGCTTGCCCAGGGTGGTTGTTCCCCTGGGTCCCCAGAGATGGAGTACCACTGGGACAGGACTGCCACCATGATGTAGTTGCTGGTGTCAGTCTCCACCACTGTTGACTGGGATGGGTCGAAGTGCTTGAGGATCAGTGCAGTGGTGAATGCTGCCTTGAGGCACTTGAATGTGGTGACCTCAGCAGGCTCCAACCAGATCCAGCGACCGCTGACACCATATTCTTCAACCAGTCAGTGAGAGGGGCTGCTACCTGGGAGTAGTGGCATATGAACCAGCAGTAGAAATTGGCAAACCTGAGGAAGACTTGGATGTCATGGATAGATGCTGGGACCAGCCAGGAGGTAACTGCCTTGACCTTGCCCAGGTCCATGCTTATGCCATCCAGGCTGACCTGGTAGCCCAGAAACTCAACTGACTGGACCTGAAATTTGCACTTGTTGGGTGTGCAGTAGAGTTTATGCTGTTGCAGGCACCAGAGGACTTCCCAGATGTGCTCAGTGTGTGCATCCAGGTCTGCTGAGTAGACCAGGATGTTGTTGAGGTAGACAACCACACTGACATTGAGTAGGTTGTGGAGCACATGATTCATGAGTTGGTGGAAAGTTGATGGGGCATTACAGAGACCAAATGGCATGACCAGGTACTCATAGCTACCATACTGGGTCCAGGAAGTGGTCTTCCATTTGTCACTGGGTGTGATGCACACAAGGTTGTACACACCCTTGAGGTCCAACTTTGTGAAGACCTGTGCCCAGGCTAGACAGTCCAGATGCTCTGCAATGAGAGAGATCAGGTACTTGTCCTTCACAGTGATGCTGTTCAGGGCCTGGTAGTTGATGCACAGGTGCAACTGGCCATCCTTCTTGGGAATGAAGATGATCAGGGCAGCTGCCAGGCTCTTTGATGGATGAATGAACCCAATCTTCAGCATTTTGTCCAGGTAACCCTTGAGCTCTTCCATCTCCTTGGCCAAGAGGGAGTACAGGGCCCCATGCAGGATCTGTGCACCTGGTAGTAGCATGATTTGGTGATCATGGGGGTGGCAAGGAGGCAGGGCCTTGGCATTGGCCTCATTGAACACATCCTGGAACCCCTTGTACTTGGTGGGGATTACTGGGACTGCTGCTTCAGTACTCACCTGATCCTTGGTCAGGTGGATGGTGAAACAGGCCTTGCCAGGATCTCCTTGGTCTGGTATGATCATGGGAGGACCAGCATTCATCACCAGGGCAGTGGCATACCAGTCATCCCCCAGGATAGGGAAATGCATGGTCTGAGTCTTGTAGTTGAGCACTGGCTGGGTGGACTTGATCCAGTCCATACCCAGAATGGCATCATACTCAGAGATGTGTGGGGCCACATAGAAACAGTGGCATCAGGAGACCATGATGCCAGTGAGCCTGATGGTGGCCTGGAGCTGGTGGGTGATCTCACTGGACTTTGAGTTGAAGGTTGTGGTCCTGACCAGGCTCGAGAGGTGCTCCATTGCTCCCTCCTGCCCAGTGACAATGGATTGGTTGATGAATGATGTGGTGGCTCCTCCATTGATCAGGGCTCTGGCCTGCTGACTGTTCAGGGTAGTCCAACACTCATAAGCCAGGATGCACAGGTGGTGATGGATCCAAATTGTTCCCTGGGTGATGACCAGTTCAGTGGGCAGAATCAGTGACCTGACATGAACTTGCAGGTTGAGCAGGTCATCTGGTTCTCCCAACCAGGCCTGTGTGGCCTGGAGGGGCATTCCCTCTGTGGCCTCAGTGGCCAGTGGGTCATAATCAGGATTGTAGGATAACTCCAAATGCACCTTGTTGTCCTCTCCCTCATTGCCCAGCACCTCCAGGTTGACCAGGGGCCTGACAGTCAGCTGCACCAGCAGGGCACCAGTGTCAGTGTTGAGGATGGTGGCATTGGTGTGCAGGGGCTTCATCTGTGCAGCCTTGGGGCAGTCCTGCACTGGGTGCTGCCTGCCACAGCTGTAGCATAGGTTGTTCTCCCAGCAATACCAGCGAACCTCCTCAGGAGCCCAGCTGCCATGCTCTGCAGCTGATAGGGGGTGTGTCACAGGACATAAAATCGAACTCGGTTCCCTCACAGCATGCAGTGGGGACCCTGTTCCCAGGCCAGTCCCAGTGGGAATCCTGGCAGGGAACTGGCTTGGCAGTCATGCTCGCTGGGGCTGGTGTGAACAAACTGATCTCATACATTCATTGTTTGGTCTGAATGGCCACATTGATGTACTCTTGCAGATCCTGCATCTCCACATGGAGCAGCTGCTGTCAGAGGCTCTCCCAAAGGCTCAACTGGAACATCATCAGGAGCTGCTGGTTGTTGGTGGCATTAGCTTTGGTCACCAAGGCCAGGAATTTGGTGGCATGCCCACTCACACTCCCAGTCTGATGCAACTGCTGCAGTTTGACCCAGGCAGTGTGACCAGGATTGGGATCACCATAGGTGTGATGAAGGTCAGTGCTGAACTGCTCCCAATGGTGGAACAGGGACATGTCAGGCCAGGCTTGATGCAGGTTGTGCAACTGCTCCCTCAGGACCCTGGTAATGTGGGTGAGCACCCACAGGATCTGGCAGTTGTCCATGGGGTACCAGGTGGGGTTGAGGTTGAAATGCAGATTGCACTGCTCCAGGAAAGCCTCAAGGTCCTCCTGTTTCCCATCCCAAGCAGGTGCAGCGATGTGCACCTCCAGGGTCTGGGGTGTACTGGGTTTGTTGGGCAGTGGCCAGGGCTCTGGGGTGTGGCCCTGCAATCTGGGAGGCAGGCTCACCAGCTCCAGGTGAGGGTTCTCCAGTTGGTGGGTTGCCTGAGTGAATCACTGCTCTGATGTCTCACCTGCAAGTACAGGGGCTGGTCCTACAGGTCCCTTGACAGTGGCATCATCAGGCACCAAACTGATGGGGTCTGGCTGTCCCCAGCAGGGGTGGTACTAGGCACCAGTCCCCTGGTGGGCTTGGTGCTGTGAGTCTCCCTCAGCAGGCAAATCTCCTGGGTCAGATCAACCATAAGGTGTCAGAGGCCACTGATAGCAGCTGCCAGCCCATCATTGGGCCAGGCATCGCTGCTGGGCTCTGACAACAGCTCACCAGAGCTCTCCTTGGGGCTGGGCAGCTGAGAAGTACTGTGACTTTGGGTTCACATGGTGTGCATTTGTTGACAAGCTTGTCAGCGATGGGGAGGTCAATTGTAATGTTATGCTTGTGGGGTCTGGGAACCTCAGGCTCACCAGGTACAGTGAGGATGGTAGAGGCCATGGGTGGGTAATTGGGCACAGTGGTGTCTGATTTGTTGCTGGCAGGCTGGGAGGATTCCAGTAATGCTAAGGATGTCTGATATTCCACCTACTAAGTGAGTAGAGTAAAATACAATCGATGAAGTCAGGAAGGAAGGGGCCCAGCTGCCTGGCCAGGGCCTAAATACCCTCCAGTCAATTGCCACAGTTGGTTGGTACCCCACTGGGGCTGATGTGGCCAACAGCTGCTGCTGCAGTTGGTCTTGGACCTGGAGCTCTCCATCCCACACTCAGCTGGGTCCACTGATCTCATCACTCTCATCAGGTTTCCAATGCCCCTATTGGGCACAGCCCACATCCACTGGGTCAGTGGGGACCATGTCATAACAAATACCCTCCAGTCAATTGCTGCAGTTGGTCAACCACCCACTGGGGCCACTGTGACCTGCAATAGTTGCTGCAGCTGATTGTGGACCTGAAACTCATGAGTCTCTCACTTGGCCAGGTCTGCTGATCTCATCACACACATTGGGTTCCTGCTGCCCTGATCAGGCACAGGCCACTGCCACCAGGTTGGTGGGGACCCTGTCATAACAGAGAGCAACATTTCGATGAGGGTGCACTTCTCAGTACCATGCACTGGCTCAATAATGGTTTGCTCAAGAGCAGCAGCAGAGACAGAGTGTGACATGATAACAACCAAGAGGGCAACTGAGAATAGGCATGATGCCTACTTTGCAGATTGCTGGTGCATCTGCCTTGTGAATCAAGAGCTCCAGCTCAAATTGTGAAGGGGTATTGTCATGCCAAACAGCACAGATGATGATGATTAGGAGTGAATAGATGGTGGTTTGATTCTAAGGGGTGAGGTGGAGGGTTAAGGGCCAAGCAGGATAAGCCTGCTTGGTGAGTGTGAGATCAGAGCTAAGTGACAAAGACACATGCAATGAGATTCTAAGAGTGAGAGGATCATGACAGGTATGGGTGATTGTAAAGGTCAGCAGAGCGAGTGTCATGCTGAGCCTGAACCTTGCATCATCCCAAAGCATGACCATCAGAGTTTGGACAAGTTGATGAGGCATAGCTAAGTCCAAGTTTGTGGTATGTGAGATGTGGAAGGGGTTGAGGAATGTTGAGCTGATGATCAAGAGGGCTTATGGAGCATCTCTCTTGGATGGTGATGAAGTTTGAATGGCAGAATGCTACAATGCTGAGAGGCACTTGCTGATTGTGAGCAGTGCAGAAGGATGATAGCAGTGCAGCAATCAAAGACACAAGTGTATAGTGAGGTGATCAGGCTACAAGGTGATGGTTGATGGTGTCAGCTGAAAGACTAGATGGGAGATACCAAGATGCACAGATGTGGAGAAGAAGAGATGCAGAGCAGCAGAGCTACAGAGCTGCAGAACAGAATCAGCATACATGAAGGCCACAGTTTGGACACAGAGAACTGCACTTGGCTGTCAGAAGGTTAACTTACAGTAAGCACTTGATGATCATCATCAGGTGCAGGAATGTTAGCTGAATCATCTTCTCCAAGGGGTCAGCCTGTTCTGCCATGGTTAATGGAAGGTGGAATGTTGAATGGCTTCTTATTGTGCAATGGTGTGTGATCATTAGTCATGCACACCCACCAGTTGATGTACAACACCAGTCAGTTGACTGTGAGATCAACCATGTACAATGCTTAAGTTGTGATCTTGAGCAATGCATTGTAAATCCTAAGACATCCAACTGAGAGTCTGAGTTATGATACCACAAGACCAATCAGTTGGTGATCAACACCAGTGGTTAAATGTGCAGAGGCTGGAAGCAAAGGGAATGCTGCAGCAAATACACAAACCAGTCAGTTGGTATGGCCAAGCAGCAGTGAGTATTCAGTGTATGTAAGTAAGTTGAAGATTCAATGGTATTTCAATGATGGGTGTGGCTGGTATGTACATTATATAGGTAAAGGGGCATGGAAACTTGGTGCAATGGTCAGTCTAGCTCTCACTGTGTTGGTTAATGTATCCACTGCCAGATGTCTGTATGCCTGCAATGGAGTATGCCATTACCTGATGTGCGTCTCCATTCAACCAATCATGTACCCAACCTGCAGTGTGTCACATCAGAGTGTGTATGTGTCATGGAGGAGATTTTGTCTTGGTGTTGAACCAAGTGTTCTCATTGGATGAGTTGAGGGATCCTTCAGTTGGATCTGGACCAATGGGCTCATTGTGTGTGTTTGATGTTGGTGGTGGTGATTTGCCCCTTGCATCAGATGCAAGGGCATGTAAGGAGTCATATGTGTGGAAGAGTTGAATTACCATGCATCCAGTGTGTGAACTGAAATGGGTGTCCTCCAGTGGTTGTTGGGATTCATCAGTTGGTATGGTGACCAACTGGAGGAGCACATAAATGACTGGTTGGTTTGAGTACCAACTGGTTGGTGTGTGCCTCTGTGGTGAAGTGCCCAAGTATGAGATCAACCATCAGAGTACCTGCATACTCCAACATTTACAAGGGCACAAGACTAAATGCTGAAGGAATGTGAGGAATGATACATGTTCCATCATCACATACCCCATAACAACATCAGGAGACATGTTATGATGGGTGATGCCATGCAGAGAAGAGTCATCCTGAAGACTCAAGCATGGCATTGGATCAGGCATGGCATCAGCCTATGGAGCATAACTGATACTGATGCCTGACATTGGCAACGTTTTGCTGATGTAGATTCAGGACTTTACTGCTTGTGTGATAAAGTAGAATGTGTTAGTACATGTAAAAATGGAGAGCTAGTTCCCAATCTATCCAAATTGGGAAACATTACCTGATGAAGAGAAAGACTGTTTTCCAACAATTTTCTCCTGATTTTTGTATCTTTTTCTCACCTGACAAATATTCAACTTCATCACCAATCACATCTCAATTCCTGCTTCATCTTTTCTCTTGACAAAATATTTGATTCTCAAGGTCTAACAGTCTCACTAATTTATCACTGATCCTGCTTTGATTTCCATCTTTGATAAAAGCACAAAAACAGCACTCTAACATTTATTCTCAGTCCAACCTTGCATTGCATCTCTCCACATCTCAATCCTACAAATTCAAATTCATCTGAAAAATTCTTGACTCTAACATTCACCCTTATCTATCACCAATCTGTTAATCAACAAACCTCAAATTTCTCTTGTCCAACACATGGCAGGAGTGATCTTGACTGCAACTGTGGCATTTCCTTTTCAAGAAAATTTTTCCAGCAACTTCTAGCATGAACTGCCATGGCTGAGTTGACTCAGCTGAGCTCAAACTTATGCAGGCTCACAAGCTAACACCTCCACCCTGCAACCATCATCTCCAAATTGGGCACTTCACCACTCATGTCATTCATTCATCAAGACACTGCCATGGTGCTGTCCCCCAAGCAGGCACACCACCACAGTAACAACATCTCATCCTATCTTCATCCTTGTGGCATTATTGGTCCCACTCCAGCTATTGGAAATTGACTGGTGCCAAGGAGCTACCAAAGGCAGAGAATTGCCAGGTGAAAAGTGTCCAGTATTTGCCAAGAGATCTGAAGCAAGTAGCTAGCTCACTAAGGTCTTCCTGATGGCAGAATTGTGTGTAGAGCTCAGTCTGAGGATATTTCAGCTTAGATATGTTCCATAACCACTGAGTACAATGATAAATGACTTGCAGAGGGTTGAGGGGAAACCACTGATGACAGTACAACACTTGCCTGGATGGTGGAAGGAATGAAGACAGACAGATGATGAAGGGGTATGGTAAAGTAAAGAATGATTTGATTAAGTAAAAGATCATGGAGCTGTCATAAGGGTGACCCATATATAGGAAGTGCCTTGCCTGCATTGCACATATGGTAACAACAAAGGGAGATATGAAGATACAAGGCAGGTGGTACTGTCAAGTAGTTGGCAGTGCTGCCAAAAGAAAATAAATACACAGAAGGACTGTGAAGTGGTTGTATAACCATAAGACTGGAACTAAAGGAGAGTGTGTTTTGATGTATATGTTCCATCATCAGATACCCAATCACAATGTTGGAGAACTTGTTGCAATGAATGGTGCCATGCATGGAAGAGTCATCCTGAAGACTCGAGCATGGTGTCAGATTGGGCATGGTGTCAGCCACCAAGAATGGCTGATACTGGTGTTGGCAAATATTGCTGACAGAGACTGCAGATCTCTCCATGTGGGAAAATATGGGGAAATCAGTACACATGATCACAATCAAGCTCCTGATCTGGCAGGATGAGGAGTATCAATGACATGAAGGAAGACTGTTTTCCAACAGTGTCACACATACTACAGTAATTACACCTTTTTGCAACTGTGTTTGATAACCCTTAATTAAAGTTTGACAGCTTGTACAACAACATGTGTGAAAGATCGAGTGTGTTGTTCAGTACCTCCAAAGCTGAATGATCAGCAAGTCATCCCTGATCAAGGAGGCAGGGTTACAAGTTCCATTATCATTCCTGAGATCCATGCTACTGTAGAATACATGTCCTGTCACCACCACCATCCATCCCTGTACATACTGCACCATTCAGCAATGCCACACTGTCACCATCAGCCTGTTTTGCTGGACTTGCTGGCTGACTGTTGCTGAGGCTGGACACCTGCTTGGTCATGATCATGATGCTTCAGCTTCCATTGAGCATTTTGGTCTCTAGTTCTTACTGTAGCTTGCCATCATCATCATGTACAGTAGCATGCACCAACACAATGGAACATGCACTGGAACACCACAAGCTTAGCAAACAATCCACTCATCTATTGAACAACAGAGGCAGTGCTATCAAACAACACAGACAAGGTAGTTGATCAATGTATGAATTCTCCATCAACTACATCAAACTAACATGCAAGTCATTGAACAAATCATTGAACATGCTATGGTGGCATCATCAAACATGGTTGCAAAAAGGTGTAACATAATTACTGTAGTACACATGAAACTGTAGTACCCATGAAAATAAATTTAGTTAGAATTCTGCATGTCTGATGGAGGTGCCTTGCATGATCACCTCAATAACCTGTCATCACCATCACCAGTCCCCACCAAACCCCACATTCCCCACCACAGGTGGTGTCACCATTTTCATTTGCCACAATCTTAACTACATTTCTATACCATTTCCATGTGTTTTGTGTGACAAATGCCACAGAACACCTCTTCAAAGTGCTCTCCTGCATCATGGGCACAGTCTGCAGCAGCCTGTGATGAGAAGGAGGTCTGAATTCAGCATGCTTTGGCCAAATGGAATGCTGGACAGCATAAGAACATGTCCAGTGCCACTGCAGCACATCAATTGCTGTGGCAAATGCTTGTGGACCATTCAAAAGGCCAGACTCTGAAGAAAGATGCTCAGATTGACCATCAAGCTCTTTCACTGGTGGCTGAGACTGCCCTGGTGGAGCACATACACCATTGTGCTGCTGGCAGCTTTCCTCTAAATGCTGCAGATGTCCATATGTTTGCTCAGGGCCTGACATGTGGTAATTCCACCAGCCCAGGCATGCAGAAACTCAGACATAATTGGCTCTCTGCATTCATACTCAGGCACCTGTTGATCAAGTCATGCTGGTCACAGTGCCTGGAGAATGCACATGTATGATCCACAGACAGTGAAGGCATACAAAAGTGGTTTCACAGGCTTCTAGAAGCCATTCAGGAATACAGTATATCATCCAACCACATCTTTAACATGGACAAGACTGGGTTCCTGTTTGGACAGGGTGGAAGTCAGCATGTGCTTGTGCCTGCAGGTGATCATGCAAGCCAGTTTAAGGCACAGCTGGGTAACTGAGAGTCTGCTATGGTAATTGAATGCATTGGGAGCAGTGGTCAGGTACTGCCACTGCTCATTATCACCAAAGGCTGCATTCATACCATCAGTGAACAGCAGTGAATGGAGAACATCCCATCCATGTGGCAGTCCTTGAAGGGACCAAGTGGGTGGACTGATAATGAACTCACCATACTTTGGATTGAAAAGGTCTTCAATGCCACCACAAAGCCATCATCACCATCAGAATGGCACCTGCTCATCATTGATGGCCACAGATCTCATGTGAGTAATGAATTCCTAGAAGCTCTCTGGCAGCAGCACATTGTACAACTGTGTTTTCCCCCACACTGCACACACATCATGCAGCTGCTGGATGTTTCTATTTTCAGACCTCTAACTGCAGTGTACTGGCATTTGGTGACAGATCTGGCTCCACATGTGCCTGCAGCAGGTATTGACAAGGCACAGTTTGGTACCTTGTATGCTCAGGCACATGCAAAGGTACTGACACCTGCAGCAGCAAAGAAGGCCTTCCAGGACTCTGGTATGACCATGACACTGAGTCCTGAGAAGGTTCTAAACTGCCTTGCAGGGTCAGCTTCTGCAGGTTGCAGATCTGGGGCTCCACAGCTGGTGGCACAGGAACCTGAAGCCATTCTGCAGCCCAGTGCAGCATTCAACCACATGCTCAATGAATTCTGGAACACCAAGATGCCAAGAGAAGCATGTGGCCTGAAACAAGAGCTTATCAAGGCATTTCAGGCACCACAGACTGAGAATGCAGCATTGCAGGCCAAAAATGTGGTATTGCAGACTCAAGAGGAAGCAAATGCCATGAAAAGAAGGAAAGCACAGCCAAAGACACTTGTGGGTGATTGCATGGTGTTGACTAAGGATTGCATGATCAGCAGAGAGCATGCTGAGCAAGAGCTTGTGGAGAAGCAGCTGGCAATCACACAACACCAGGAGCAGCTCAGGAGGAGGCAGGAGCAACTCACCACAGCAGATGATGATGACAAGCCTGATGATGATGATGAGCAGGCTTTGGCATCATTGGGCACACCAACACCATTACCACAGACTTTCCTTGACCTTCTTGAAGATGGCAAGGCTCTCAGTGCCATTGATGATGACAACAATGCATTTCCCACTGTGTTCTTGTTATGCTTGTGGGGTCTGGGAACCTTGGGCTCACCAGGTATGGTGATGTCAGTAGAGGCCATGGGCAGGTAATTGGGCACAGTGGTGACTGATACATCACTGGCAGGCTAGAAGGATTCCAGTAATGCTAAGATTGTCTGGTATTCCACCTACTAAGTGAGTAGAGTAAAATACAATCAATGAAGTCAGGAGGGAAGGGGCCCAGCCATCCAGCTGGGGCTTAAATACCCTCTGGTCAATTGCCACAGTTGGTCAACCCCCCACCAGGACTGACATGGCCTGCAGCAGTTGCTGCAGCTGATCACAGACCTGAAGCCCCTGCATGCCACACTCAGCTGGGTCCATTGATCTCATCACATGCATCAGGTTTCTGCTGCCCTGATCAGGCATGGGCCACCTCCACTGGGTCAGTGGGGACCACATTGTAACAGTTCTATGATGAGGTTCCACAGGCTAGCACATCTCACAATAAGCTCTAGTTCTCTCATTCAGTTTTGTAGTGTAGCTTCTCATGTTCATTGCAATGCAAGTTTTGTGACTGGTTACATTGACAAACATGCTTGGTCACAATCATGCAGAGTACTGACATCAGACTTTTGATTATTCACAGATTTCACAGGTACTACAGTTTCACATGTACTACAGTAATTATGTTACATTAGAGTGATCTTCACAACCCAAAGGGGTCTGCTGCACTTTACTGTGACTGTGACTGTGTGGGCTGTTGCATGCCTGCATTGCTACTTGGTTACTTACCCTCCTGTCCACATACAGGCTTTCAGAGGCTGAGTGTTCCATCTGATGCTGCACTGCTTCCATGTTGTTCAGGCATGGCTTTGCAGTTGAAGCTGCTGTCATAACATTGCAGGATTCATCCTCACATGAGACTGCCTGACAAACACACACAGGTCACACAATTCACCACCACAGGCACACGCTTTTTAAAAATCATGACTTTGGCTCTGTCTTGTTAGTCAAGTTGTCAACTTCATGAGTAATTTGCAGAGGCCTTGAGTGCTCTTGATTGCATGCAAAGGAATCTGGCAGCCAGACAACTTAGAATGATAGCAGCAAGAAGCTACAGATCCTCCTCCTCCTCGTCGTTGCTCTCACCGGGCTCAGATGCCATCAGGGGCCGATACTCTGCTCCGGCTCGATTCAGTCGACGCATGACATCCGACTCTTCTTCCCCACTCGACCACCCTCGCCCTCCAAGCCAACTCAGCAAGACCGGCAGCAGGATCAACCCATGAAGGAGGCCGCCCACAATGAGGCAGAGCCACGTCTTGGCGTAGTACAGCTTGAGCAGGTCCGACTTTGTAAAGATCAGCACGCCGACGCCGACCAGCTTGGTTGAGAAAATACCGTTGACCACAGCGCCGCCAACATCTGTAAGCGCGAGCCAAGCTCTTTCGTCGCGTTCCTTCTGCGATATCGGATGCGATCGTGGCAGTGCTCCAGGTGCGCGCATAAATGCACGAGCAACATGAGCGCAGAACTCGACCCCGATCGCTGCGCAAACGCTCAAATTGACTAGCGTCAACGCGTTGAATTGGATCCCCCAAAAGCCCATTGCTCCAGCAACCAGGAAGACAGCACTTGCCACGCTCAGCGTGACCACAGCACCAGTTCGCCAGCTGCCCAGCAGCACTGTGTTGATGGCAAAGATGGCAACCGCGGCCGATCCGAGCACCTGCACCGCCATGGATAGCAGATACGTGTACTGTTCGAAGAAGATAAAGAAGAGACTGTAGGAAAAACCCGATAGCCGATCCGGCTAGAGATGTCGTCCGAGATGCGCTGCGATTGCTTGAGGGCGGTGATGAAGTCGGACTGCGATCTTAGCGGAGAAAAGTAGGTGCGGAAGTGCGAAGCGCGCACGCTGTCCTTTCCGGTGCTGGGCTCTGTCACAACACTGAGCGCCGAAGAATAGGCCGCCTGGCCTCCTAGTGGGCACTCCTGGTCTGTCGGACTCTGGAGCCATTTCCTGAGATAGCGATAAAACTCGTCGCCTTCAGGGAGACCATCCATGGTTATGTTCCACGGAGGATCTCGACCCTCGAAGCATGGCTGGCAAGAGAATGGACTGTCACTGGGACCGCAAAAGACGCTGGGATCCGACTTCTTGACGCGACAACAGCCATCGAGAATTGGGTTAAGCCACTGCAGAAAATCGTCGATCCAGCTGCTCGCCGGCTCCGCAATATACGACACTTCCGGTCTCTGACGTTCCCCTCCAAAGTGTTGGCAAGCGACAAAGGATCACATGTCGTGAACCTCCCACAAAGACCCCTCTGTCCTTCTCGTGCAGACACCTCCTTACCCGCAGCCACAAAGTACACAGGCGGACCAACATCAAGAAAGACATCGATCGCGTCAAAGTACTGCCGCAGATACGACTTTGCTGGGAGCGCCAGACGTTGATCCAAACCCATCTCGATCCTCCTGACGCCGACAGAACTGATCACGGCGACGGCACCAAATGCTACTACCACCAGACGCTTGACACTGGGGCGCAGTAAGGTCGGCGCAAATCTATACCTGATGAAAGAGTCAAGCGTACCTTCTTCGGCTCCAACTCCGTGCTCCGTGGATAGTTGAATCTGTCTTTGACGAGGAGGCACCTTGAGACATGGCAGACAGTCGATACGTCCGCTCTCGACTCGGCGCGCGTCCAACGTCATTGCTGCGATAAACACGGTGCAATGCAACGCGGCCGCGATCAGCATACTCCCCGCTGCGTAGAGGGCAAAGTTCCTCACCGCCGGCATGGGTACTACCGCACCCAGCAGGAACGCGACGATCTGAGTCGTGGCGCTGAGAAGGATCGACGGCCCTACACGAGCCAAGCAACGCGCTGCTCGTTCTTCCACCGAGACATGCACGGATTGACCGGCGGAACGATGCGGATCCATGAAAAGATCGCCTCTTGCGTGGGTCTCGTCCGTTGGTGAGACCCTCATATGTCCGAATGTCCCCGTTGAGGGAGCAGCTGATCTGCCAGTCAGCGGATCTTGCTGAGCTGCGGAGGGCTGCTGGAGCGCCTGGCGGTCCATTTCGTTGCAGAGCAAAAAGATGTTATCAACCCCCACCGCCAACAGCATGAAAGGAATAACCTCTGCGATGATCAGGGTGACTTTCACCCCCATAGCACTGAACAGGCCGACCGCGCAAGATACAGAGCAGAGAACGATCCCAATGCCAAACAGACCCAACGTGAATTTGGACGACACGCAGTATGCCTCGACCAGGGTGCAAAAACGACCAAGACTTGCCTGCAAGAACCGGGCGGGACCAGTCGAGGCAGACCGTAGCGATGCTGCACTCATTCGAGGGTATGTTCCTAGTTCTGCAAATGGCGAGTCTTCTTCCTGCTCATACTCAGCCTCAGACGTGTTGCTGGTCCGTCCACCGAGTGTGAGAGCTACGTAGATGAACATCGTCAAGTAGGAGAGCACCACGATGCCGACATCAGTGTTGCTGCTGCTTCCGATTTCGGTTTCCAGGCTCACCCCAGTGCTGAAGGCGATTTGAATGCCAAGCTCTTCCCGTCGCACCGACAGTGGGTGAGGCCCTACAGCAGCTTCTTCTGCTTGCGAGCCGCCAGACGGATCAGCAGCCACTTGTTGAAGCAGCGCGAGAAGCTCTCGTTCCCACTCTTCAGCTGCAGTGCGCAGCGTGGTGT
Source organism: Ustilago lituana (assembly GCA_928869825.1). Classification (NCBI taxonomy): domain Eukaryota; kingdom Fungi; phylum Basidiomycota; class Ustilaginomycetes; order Ustilaginales; family Ustilaginaceae; genus Ustilago; species Ustilago lituana. The sequence goes on from CAKMYA010000062.1 coordinate 20,796, forward strand.
TCAAACTGTTGTTCAGCACGTAGGTCACAACAACCGACCGAGCTTTGCTGGGCCCCGCATCAACGGGGACACCTCCTAAAACGATGTTGGGCTTGAGCGGCTGACTGAAGGCGGGCAAACATTCAGCCGGGTTGCTAGCGCATTGGTCCAGGGCTTCATCCCAGTTGCTAGCATCCAGCCCGTAACCGATCGGATCGTCTTGAAAGTAGCCGAGGATGCTCTGTATGACACAAGGAGTGCCTGGACCCGCCGGGGCAAGGCAGACGTCTTGCAAGGTGACGCCCTCGGTTGTGCTTAGCTCGCGCACCGACTTTTCAAGATCCGCCAGCCAGACAAGTCGCTCCCACGATAGCGCTGCTGGCTGAGCTGCAAGTGCAGCTGAAGACGAGTTGTATCGCAGCATCGAGAGGTCCTGGTAAGCATGCTGATCCATGAGGAAGATCTGCTGTGGTCGGTAGAAAGGACCGAACTCCTGGTCGAAAATCTCCTTCTGCACCTTGGCCGGCGAACCTGGCGCCACCCAGAGGCGGACGGGATCCACCTCTATCTCAAAGTCTTTCCAGCCGACATTAGCAAAGCCGACCAAGACAGCCGCGATCAAGAAGGTGAGCCAGGGACGACTAGCACATAATCGGCCGAGTCGGTAAAAGAACCGTGTCAACAGCTGATCGAGCGCATACTTTCGTGGCTGCAGTGCACCGAGCGCCGACAAATTATCGTTGCGTTCGAGTCCAATACCTCGGTAAGTGCCATCAGGAGCAGAACCCGCCGAACTTTCCTCTCCAAAGTGACCAATCCCTCGTGCACCAACCAGACCGCCGCCACTGTTGGACTGATCAGCCTGCGTGCTAGCGTCCACTCCCTCGAGCGAGTCTTCCGATTCCAACCGTACGCGCTCCAAGCCACTTGCTGTGCTGAACAAACTAACGCCGCTCGTGCGATGCAGCAATCCGATAGTGCCACGTCCACCACGCACAAGCTTCCGAATAGGCTGCCAGAACCACACCAAGCCAACCAGGAGCGAGTAGAGAAGCATCGCCGAGAAGGCGAAGCAAGATATCGCTCCGATCCCACAGCTCGAGCCGGGCGTGTTCGACTTCGGTAGCTCCGGCAGAGCTGTGCATGTCTCTGGGCAGTCTACACAGGCGCATCGCGACAACAGATCCGGGTCGCTGCATCGCCTTGGCTTCTTGTTGAACGGGATGGGCGGCAGTCGCGAGTCATTCCGCAGTCGAGCTTGCACTGCGTCGTCTAGCTCTAAGTCTTTGCTCGTCGTCGTGTCCGGAAAGTTGATCTGGAACGGGCTGCCCAATAACGGCCTCTCGTCGCCCAAAAACTTAAGAAAAGCATCCGGGTCACGAGCACCACCACCAATCAACTCCATCGCAAACCCATTACTCGCACCAAACTTGACATCCTTACAGCTATCGAAAAACCTCTGCTTCCAATCTGCATCAATATAGTATTCGACCGTTTTGACGGCTTCCGATCGCTTCCCATCTCCTCCTGTCACTTCTTGCGTCTCTACAACGTCTACAAACTGCGCTTGATCGGGAGAGCACGTGAACGAGCAGAACAAGGATCGAAAGTTGTTACGACACGCCGGGCACGATGAAATCAGCGGTTCCGCTTGTTGAAGGTTGGCTGCTAGGCTCTCCACCTGGGCTTGCGTGCAACACACCGGCCCTTCGGCGAAGTCAGCACCGCACGTAGCTAGCAGCAGCTCTCGGAAGCCGTCAGTTTCAGGCATGGAGGCCTTTTCGTCTACCGAACAGGGCAGGTCCGGAGTGAAGATGCTTTTCTTGCCGCAGTTGCCTTTCATGTGGCAGCGTCCGGCCGGACGCATCTTGCCGGGGGGAAGGCCCATGACGTACTCTTTGACTCGACGCAAGTCTAGCTCCGACGATGGAATGGCGTGATGCGGTGAGAGGAGGCAGTATCTGTTATGGCTCGATGAATGTGGTGAGAGGTGAAGAGGTGAGGTATCTGTCAGCGTCTGTCCCTCTCGAGAGTCTGATGGCAAGACACAGCGCAGGTTAGGCACAGGTCAAGCAAGGCCCGTGCGCAGCCGAATGTGGAGCACGCGTCTTTGCGTCAGACCGACCCTTCCGACTGCGTCTCGCGCGCAAAGTTGTGTAGCCCGGATGCACCACATAATTAAATTGGAATAACGTGAGTGGCCCATTTGTGGGACAGAAATCTGGCCGATAAATTTCATGATGTGACACATATTCAAGGCAGCTCAGCACAACATCCACACACCACCCCTCTTCCTTCACTACCACCACCATATCTTCCCCTTGTCTCAGCACCGCTTCAGACATCCATCTCTTTGCCTCAAAATCATGCCTAAACAGCTCACAAAAGCAAAAGGATAGAACTGTGCACTAATCATGCTCAGAAAGAGGCTATTGTGGCCAAAGCAATCAATGATTTGTGCTCCGGAGCCATTCCATCCATCCAAAGAGCAGCTGTGCTCCATGATATACCAAAATCTACACTCCACAGTTGCCTAAAGGCCATCAAAGCACCTCAAGATGCACACAGACACTGTCAGCTCCTTTCCGAAGCCCAGGAGAAATCATTAGTGGCACATATCGAGGCCATTGCAGCCCAAGGCTTCCCTACGACATTCAAAGACCTCAAGATGCATGCTGCAGCATTCTACAATGCAAACAACAACATCCATAATCATGATTTCTCAGCTGGATTGTCATGGAAGTGGGCACAAGGCTTTCTTTATCACCATCCATCACTTTTGAGCTGCTTTAGCTGCAGTTTGGACCACTCCCGAGCAAAAGCATCAAACATGACAACAATAAAGCATTTCTATGATGTCCTCCAGAGCACAATGGCCAAACATGACATTGCCATCAATCAAGTCTACAATATGGACGAGACAGGCTTTGTATTTGACAATGCACAGCATCAAAAAGTGCTGGTACACAAGGCAAAAAAAGCGGCCACAAAATTCAGGACACAACCTGGTCAACGAGAAAGTGCCACTGTCATCGAGTGCATTGGTCACAAAATCCTCCGCTCATCATCTTCAAGGGAAAAGCGCACATGCTGGGCTGGTTCCGTCATCAGCAAATCATTCCACCCAATTGGGCCTTCGCAGTGTCGCCAAATGGCTGGACAAATCAGGATATTGCGCTAGACTGGCTAAAACGCTGTTTTGAGCCCCATACAAGGCCTCAGAATGCGAACCAGAAGCGTCTCCTTCTTCTTGATGGTCATAACTCGCACACAAGCCTTGCATTCACCGAGTTTGCAGAGAAAAATGGAATCATTCTTCTCTGCTTCCCCGCACATGCTACACACCTGCTGCAGCCACTTGATGTGTCCATCTTCGGACCACTCAAGGCACAATACAGCCAAATGATTTCGTCATTGGCCAAAAGCAAAATCGTGATTAACAAGATGCAGTTCCTGCGCATCTACATCAAGATAAGGGACAAAATCATCACATCAAGAGCTGCAAGGGCCGCATTCAAGTCTGTTGGGATTGACAATGTCATTAATCCATCCTGTGTACTTGAAAAGCTTCCACAGCCCAGGGAAATGACACCAGAAATGACACTGGAGCCAGGAGGGAGCACCCTGCCACCAACCCCAAAGACTTTGCAACAATTGGTGTCCATTGCTAGCCAGATATGGTCCTCAGAGCACCCAGATCGCTCTTCTCATCATTTGTGGACCAAAATCATAAAAGCAGCTGGTCATTTCCACAATGACAATGTCCTTTTGCAGCAGGAGGTCACAGAGCTACATCAAATGCTTGAATTCAAGCATACCAGAGCACAAGGAGACCAGGCTCGGCTCTCTCAGGCTCGAGTCTTGGACAGCAGGGAAATCAGGGAAGCAATTCAGTGCAAAAATGCTCCCAAACAGGCCCCAAATCATCAAATTCCGGCACAAAACCAAGGCTCACCAAGCACAGGCCTGGAATCCGACAGCTGCTTGCCCAGCACAGAGGAAGATGCAGCCTCAGTAGCAAGCATAGCAGGCATAGCAAGCAAAGGCATTGATGATATTGATATGCTAAGCACAGCCTCGGAGGAGCCTGCTTGGACCACAAATCATGATTGGGACAATCATGACAACTACTCAGATGACGAGATCAACCTTCTTTGAAGCCATCATCACTGTAAAGTGCAATTTCAGGTCATAAAGAAGCTTCCGGACGAAGTGTGTTGATGGGCCAAAAGTGTCCCATGAATGGGCCTGTCCCACAAATGGGCCACTCACGTTATCACATTGCCATGTCTGTGTCGTCTCCAGTCATTTCATCCTCTGCGTCGGCCATATCCGTGTCTTCATCACGGCGCTCATCAGCCTCGGTCGCGTGCACCTGTACGTTGGCTTGACCAGCAGGCGCCCGAGCTTTGTTCTTGGAAGGCTTGAGAGTCTTGGTCGCTCCGCGCTCGGGCTCCTTCTTGGCTTTACTGTAGCAAGTGTACAATCGCCCGCCATACTTGTAAAACTGACGGATGTCGGTGATGCCTGGCGTACTGCTGCACGCTCGCAAATCGCGCGTCAACTTTTCCGTCTCCGACTCGGTAAGGTCGAACAAAGGCCACATTTGCATCCGTGCCTCGTTAGACAGCTTGGCGATAACACCAAAGACTTCGGCGCTCCAGCCACTGACAACCAGGTGACGATAATGACTCGGTCTCTGAGCTTGCGATGTGTGTGCCCTGCTAGCAAGCCTGTACAGGTGCGGCGTGCGAACCGGTGAACGCAGATCGATAAAGATCTCGAGACATTCGTCACGCATCAAAACTGCTGAACGAGATGCAGCGTTGGCGTCGGTGCGACATGATGGGCCGAACTGCTCGGTAGCAGAGACGTCAGACAAGCGATTCTTGACTTGAATCGCAACGTACGACAACTGCGACGGTTGGAATGTGTTGGACAGGTTCGGAAGATGCTCGGAATGATACATCGGAATCAGCAGATCCCAGCCTGGTTGGTTGGCGACACCGTAGAAAGCTACCTGGCGCCACCAGCCTTCGACAAGGATCATGGGATCCATCTGGCCAGGAATCACCCACTCGGTGAGCTCGAGATAGTGTGTGAAGTTGAGATAGTATCCAGATGACCAATCGAGCAGGTCCTCGTCCAGGTGCTCGGGTTTAAGAAACTCGCACAGCCAGTCTCGAAGACAGACTGGATTGCACTGCGCGGTGAGAATGGTCAACTCGGATGGCGGCCGAGCGCCGCTCCATTCAACACATGCGACTCGACTCGCCGCTGCCAGATCCATGGCAAAACTACAGAGAAAGCGCACGCACTCTTCTCCTTCCTCGCCAAGCATCAGCCCGACCGTTTTATATATGTGGCTGAAGGTCTCAATGATGTCGGACCATCGATCGCAACACTGCTGACGAGCATTTGCGTCTTCGCCACGCAGCAAAGAGGCCACCGCCAGCGACAGCGGCGGCTCGGACACGTTGGTTGTGACAAAGTAGCTCGTACCGTTGACTTCGCTAATGACACGAAGGTGGTGCGAGACCTGTGTCTGCAGAAAGGCGGTTTGTCTTTTGAGCATAGAGTTGCGCTCGGCCGCCTTGTTTGTGGTCCCGGCGGCGGCGTCCGTAGCGCAACTTTCATGACGAGCGCCTCGCACACCAATGAATCGCAATGGCAGTCGTTGTGCGACAACGGCCATGATACTGTGCTCCCGGAACATAGCCTCCTTGCCAGGCCAGAGGCTGATGGACTGTCCGTGGGGGAGCAACTTGCGTAATATAGGCTTGAGCTGGGGCCATGTTTGGCGGTCCTCGATGCCTAGGTAGAGGCCTGTGCTCCATAACGGCCTGCCAAAGTACCTGAGCATGTCAAGTAGATCGCCAAAGGTAAGGCGCGAGGCCAGGAGATCCGGCAAGCGGCTGAGACCTCGATGCTTCAAGATGACATCGAAGGGGAGAAAGCTGAAGGGGTCGACGACAAGCAAGCCATCCGTGGCGCCGAGTCGTGCCGAGGCCTCGACTACTTCCTGGCCCGCGAGCAACGCTACGTTGGAATCTGTATCGATAAACATAAGCCAGGTGCACGTAGGCTTGGTTTCCCTCCAGAGACGACGGAAGATGGGCAACAGATCGCGCAAATCCACAACCTCATCGATGGCTAAGAAGAAGTAATGGCTGTCTTGCAGACCGGTGGGCAGGAGCGCCTCGAGTTCTTGCAGGGGTTGAGCCATGTGTTCCCTAGCCATGATCTGGGCTTGAAGTTCGGGCTCGGGCTCGGGCTCGGGCTCCTCCTCCTCCTCCTCCTCTGGCTCCTGCTTCTTCTTTGGCCCCTGCTTCTTCGACTGCTGCTTCTTTGGCGCATGCTTCTTCTTGGGCCTGGGCTCCGAGTCCGACTCCGGCTCCTGCTCGAACTTGTGCTGGGGTTGGGACTCGAGTTCGCGAGTCAGGTGAGAGCTGGGCCCGGGCTCGGATTGGGGCTGGGCATAGGCGAAATGCAGCGGAGCGGTGCTTGATTCATATTTCTTGCGGGCCTGCTCGGTAACCTTATTGAGGAATTCCGTGCGAAAATTGTCGAGACGGCCAGGTTGGGGTGGAGCGCCTACTCCAGCACGGCCAACAGAAGTGTTGGGCTCGACTGGTTTGAGCATGCTGTCTTTGCAGAAGCACGTGGCATCGCTCGTGCCGGCGGTCCGGTCGAAGAAGGTGTAATTCTCGATGAAGTCGGCCCCACCGTGAATGGCGACAGCGAGATCGTAGACGATGGTGGACCAACATGCTTTGACGTCTGAATGAAGACACGTACCATTTCCTCGAAAGCAGCCGCTACGTTGCATGCGTTCTTGGAGGCAATGTTTGAGTTGATCAAAGTAGGCCCCAAGCCAGCAAGCAATGCGGCGATGTGCCTTGAACGAGGACACTGCGGGGCAAGCTTCACGAAGAAATCCGTAAACAGTGTCATCTTTAGGTGGAAACGAAGTGTTGGCCTTGGTTTCGCTGTTAGGCGAACGTGTGCAGACGAGGAGTCCAGCCTGAAAGGCCGAGAGCTGGACCGCCATCTTGGTTTTTCCAGTACCGGAAGACTGCAGGATGGGGAACGTCTTTGCGTATACCACGTTGGGGTTATTGCGCATGTATGCATTGGTCGCCAGTGTATAGCGTTGCAGGTCGAGGACAGCGTCGCCGTGCAAAGGCGAGCTAAAGTCGCGGCGCACCTGTTGATACGTGTCCGCATCGTGTTGCACAGCGATTTCAGAGGGAGCAGGAAAAGCGAGCGGAAGAAGCTGGAGCAGGGCCTCGGTGGTCACATTCTCGCAGGTTGCATGCGGCGGCGTTGAGAGGCTTGCAAGCGTAAGTCCTTGGCTCTTGATCGCGTCGACAAGTTGCGAGTGCGAACACGTAGCCCTAAGATCACCTTGACCGTCCCAGATGAGGTGCGCCGAGCACGCTGAGAGGGTGGAAGCTGGGTAGGCCTTGTTGGTGACGGCATCAAGATGGGCATGTGCACAGCGCTGTTGTGGATCGAGCTTGCCAAAGAACTTTCTAAGGCGAAGAAGCAGTAACTGTGCACTCGGATGCTGCTCTTCAGACTCCGAATTAGGATCGAGAAGCCGATCGAGAGTGAGTCGCACTAGGCTGTCTTCACGCAGAAGTTGCTCAACGACGGCGGCGAGGCGGCATTCACCCGCCATGGTCAGGCGGGCGAAAGAGCCAATGGCGAGAGCGTTAGAGGTGTGTGGGGACCGACGGGGTACTGGGTCAGCTGTGGAGTAGACGGGTGGGATGCAGATGGCTTGGATCGATGCTTGAAGGCAAGCAGTGAGCAGCTAGCCGTTGTCAAAGAAATGATGGAGATGATGGTCGATTGCCAACACGCATGCTACATGCGCTTCTGACGACTCAGCACTCCGCGCTCTGCGCAAGGTTTTGAGTAGACCAATCGGCGATGTTCTGTTGGCCCTTTTTCGGTACCGAAGCTCGCTGATTCGAGTTGTGTCGCATGTCCAGAGTAGGGGGTTTCATTGAATTTTGAGTTTTTGAAAACCTGGGCTTTCGTTGTTTTGACGCCCCACTTTTCAGTCCTGCCCAAAACTCGAATTTTGTGTATTAATTTCCGTGTTCCGAAGAACTGAATCGGCCGAAAGCGGCCGAAAGATGATGAGCAGTTGTATATGCGTGGTCAGCTTCGCCCAACTGCCTCAGTAAGCATGTATATACATTCACAGACTCGCACAAGAGACAG